>PVLD010000427.1:0-292494 GCA_004027595.1 Dinomys branickii | reverse complement strand
TACATTGTGTCAACTTGGGGAGTCTAGAGGTTTAACTAAGTAACTCAGCAGTTGTAAATCTTGGGGTAAAAAGGACATGCCCTTACCCTTGTGGGATGTTGTTTATTATGTTAATTTGGGAAGTTTAAAAGGTTAACTATGTGATTCAGCAGGAAGCCAGGGTGTTTATTTGTATTCATTCTAAACCTGTGCAAGAGGAAGGCATACCGAGGGTGTGGGTGTAGGGGACCACCCCCCCACCACCTCCCCAGAGCTGGTAGACTATAAAAAGAAATTGAGGAAGGATTGGCTTCGAGTTCTTCAGAGGAGTTCCAGTCTTCACCTTCAGCTTGGTCGTCTGCTGGCTTCTGGTGCAGGTTCTTCGGCTTCCGCCTGGGACTTCATCGTAGATTCATCAACATTTCGTTGCAGACTCAACAGCCCTTGATACGGACTTGCACAGACACTGCGGTGAGCTCCAGGCCCCAGGCCTGGGCTCTTCAATCTCCGGTGCACAGACACCCTCTGCACACTTCCTCATCTAACCCTGTAGCTGACCATTGTAAGCCAAATAGGTAATTTGTTGTACATTTGTATATCTTGCGTTAAATCTGTTTCTCTAGTAAACCCTGACTGATGCAGTATTGTTTTAATTTGCATTTCTCTAATGACCAGTAATCAATGTTGAACATTTTTTTCCTATATTTACTGGTCATATGTACTTCTAGGAAGTTTCTATTCATTTCAGTAAGCCATTTTATTGGTTCTTTTATTTTGCAGACCTAATATTCTTTCGTTCTTTATACATTATAAGTTATTAGTCTTCTGTTAGGAAATAGCTGGGAAAGTATTTTTCCAGGTCTGAAGGTTGTCTCTTCACTTTGTGGGTTGTTTCCTTTGCTGCATAGAAGCTTTTTAATTTGATATGATCCCATTTGTTGCTATTATTTCTTGTGCTATTGGGTTTCTGTTCAGAATGTCCTTTCCTATGCCTGTGTATCAAGGGTTTTGCTTTTGCTTTCCCATTCCTGTTTTGTCTTCCAACAGATTGTTTCTGTTTTAGTATTTTGATTTTAGTCTAGTACATGGTGAGATACATGGATTTGGACTCATTTTCTGCTTTTTGAAATGTGATTGGATATAAGGATTCTGACTCCATCAGCAGATTAATCCACTGGTGAACTCATAATTTGATGGCCTTATTGGGAGGTAATGGAAGCTTAGGAGTATGGCCTTGTGAAAGGCATCATGGAGTTATGTCATCTCTGACCCCGTCTTTCTCTCTCTGTCTCTGTGTCTGTCTCTCTCCCTCACCCTTTTGCTTTCCATTCCTTTTCTTGCTCCCCTTCCCATGGAGTGAGCAATTTTCTTCTACTATACCTTTTTGCCTTGATGTTTCTGCCTCCACACAAGCCTGACACAAAGGAACCACCTGATCTTAGACTGAAATCTCTGGGATGGTGAGGAAAAATAAACCACGCCACTTTCAGTGTTATTCCCAAGGGTTTCACCAAGTAATAGAATGCGAACAAACATATGGAGCGCATATATTCATCTTTTAAATATTTGTTGGCTCATGAGAATAATTCCATGAAGAACAGAAAATTATTTAAAGAGAAGTATTAACAAATGATATACAGCTCCGGAAGAGGCAAAAGCATATGGCCAGGAATATTAACCTTGGAGAAAGATGAAAATCTGCTCTGAAGAATGGAGGACAATTTATACCCTTGATCACCATTTTATTTGATTGTCCCCTTTGCATGCGTCATAGCTCAGCTTATAAGTAACTTCCTCCAGGAGGTCTCCTTGTCTAAGTCACTCTCACAGTACGTCAACTTCTTTCATCATAGCGGTGATAACAGTTGATGCTAGAATGCCTATGGGAGGGGGGAGACAGAGAGGAGAGATCTGAACTAGAGATGTAGGTGAGAATTAAGAAGTTTAGGCATTGTATGAGACGGTAGATCACCTATAAAAGGGGACTTCTTCCAGGGCAACTAGCTCAGTATAGTATTGACATCAATTTTACCCCTGGCAGTAACATTTCCTTCACTCATTAGTGGAACCGCTTGAGTTAGACAAACAGGAAGCACCTACTAACCTCCCAAGTTCAGATTTGTTAGAAAACAAAAGGTTTAGCTGAGTTTGGTTATTTTTATCTCTTGCTAAAAGTCATACTATCTTTCTATACCTCATTCTTATATTTTTAAAGATTAGAGCACATAAACATGTGTCAGTCACTTTGCCTCTTGTTCCATTTTGTTTTGGGGGGTTTTTATGGTACTGGGAATTGAACTCAGACCCTTGTGCTTGCCATGCAGGCACTGTGCCACTAAGCTATATCCCTAGCCTTTTTGTGTCATTTTTTAGCATTTAAGTAAAAAAAAACTCACAAGACATCTAAAATCTGCAATACCTCATCCCCACACATCCATGCGCTTTGAATGTATTATTGAACTTCCTAATAAGAAGCAAGGCTGGTGTGCAAGTAAGCTTTTCACAGGGTCAGTGTTATAATTCTTACAGGACATCAGACTATGACTTTAGACAGTTATTCTTAGACTGCTGATCTTTCTGAATCCAACATTAACAGTATGTTGGAAGCTAACTAGTAAAGGATGATGGTTCTGTAAACCTCACTTGGAAGTCTAAAATTTTTACTATTTTGATATTTTTTACAATATTCTATTAAAGATACATAATTGAAGATGAGGAAGTTCTTAAAATATGTTTACTATTAAGTACCTAAGTGGGAAAGCTAAGTAGAGGAATACTACATAATTGTACAGTAGACATTTAGCAACACTACAGTAAGAGGCTGAGAGTAGATTATCTTTAAAGCTACATCATACGTTACGGCAAAAAACTGGGCAGAATTCCACAGATCAAAGACACTATCAGAACAAACAAGAGTTTACTCATTGATTTTAGACTGGTCACCATACACCCCCCTAAGCAGGTCAGGGAGGTAGGGCACTTAACTGCCTTTGTTCCCACCTTATATACATTTTTCGTTTCCATGGTAACAGATTGGAATGTTTTAGGCCTGGCCACAGTTGTTTTCCTTGTGCCATGTGACCAGGTCAGGCTCTGGCCACAATGGTATATACTTTCTGTACTCTGTTCTGTATGTCTGCCTTTACATAACCATACATTTCCTTTATGGTTACAATGTTCATCTAGGGCCAGGGGAGGGGTGAAACAACTCAGATAAGCTTTGGCTTTGGAGAAGCTTTCCAGAGCAAAGTCAGGACTGCAAAGTTAAGTCTTTACAGCCCCTCCAGGATGTTTCTCAAGACACATTCTGAGGCTTGCACTAAGACTAGAATTAATCTATCTTAAAATGATAAGTTAAAAGTCACCGTCCCTTACACATACTTTATAACTGTTAGTGCCAAGACGTCAGTGAGCAGGCATGAAGGCACCACGTAAACGGTGGCACACCAACACTCTTCAATTTCCTTTCTATTGGGATGAGACATAAGTAATGGTAGCAACAAATTATTCTAGAGATAACTAACATGACTAAGCAACTTCAGTCTCACGGTTCTTGGGGCCCAAACCTTGGAATTATTCTTGCCTTCTGTCTTTGTCTGAAAACTCACACAATGATGTATGAACAGTCCTTTTAGTTCTATCTTTAAAGTATTTCTAAGAACTCATCACTATCTTCACAGTTACCATTCCGACATAGTCCCAAACCATCTCTGTGCTGGATTGTTAAAATCACTTTGTGATTGGTCTCCCAGCATCAGCTATTGATTCCCAATAACAACAACAACAACAAAGCTACAGGGATCCTGTAAAAACATAGGTCAGACTGTATCAGTCCTCCATCCAAAACCTACTAGGCCTTTCTGATTTAATCAAGGTAATATCCAAAGTCCTAACAGAGAACTATAACGCTTTCCAAGATTTTACATCTCTGAGGTCACCTATCACTGCTTACCATAGAACCATGTCATTACCCCAATTGCAGTGCCCCAGACACTGTTTAGCTTTCAATATATCAGACAAAGTCCTGTCTTGGGGCCTTTGCACTAACTATGTGTTTTTCCCAAAGCACTCCTTCCCCTAGACACTCTTATGGCTTTCCCACTCACCGTCTTCAGATTTTTGCTCAAATACCATATTAGCAAAACCTTCCAAACTCAAAAGCCATCACTTGCACCAACTCTGCTACTCCCTCCTTCCCTGTTTCCACTCATATCAGTTGTTGCCATCTAACATATTAGATATTTCATACCTATCCATCAAGGGCAGAAACATGTTTTCTTTGTTGACTCCTGCATTCTCTGGACTTTGAATGGTGGCTGCCATGTATTTACTGCACATGTTTTCATATGAATAAGTGAGTAAGTTGGGAATTCATGGGGTTCTAGGTATAGAGACATTGAAATTAAAAACAATTCACTTCAACTTTTTCCAGTGATTGTAGAATTGACTTGTACCTCTTCAGTGTCTCAATCTTTCTGTCTTTTCAAATGAAGCATTAAGGACTCTTTTGCTTACAAGGTTTCCAGAGAAGGGCTGATTATCTAAAATTGCCCTAAATTTCTATTCATCATAGCTGGCCACATTTCCTCTGTTTTTTTAAATCTACCTCCACTTAGACTAGATATTCTTTCCCTCTACCCCCCCGCCACACGTTAGTAGGTGCTCGTGGGCATAACAGACTTAATATAGGTTGGATGACGTATGGCACAGTGTTCTGCATTTCCAGGTGCTGATATCACAGAATGGTAACGTATCTGCAGCCCCCTGAGATGAATGGGTTCATATGCAGCTTGGCACAAAGTGTCATTGTGGTGTTTGTGTAACAGAATTATAATACATTAGGAGAAAATATGTGAGGACTTGTATGTCAGACTTCTTTCTTTGCGCATTGAGATTTTATGTGAAATGACTGTATACAATGTTTTTTGACTGTATACAATTTTGAATAAATGCTTAACAATGATTTCAATTTTTTTCTAGTAAAAATTGTATTTAGTTAGAAGCATCCAGAATATCAACAAAACAGCTACAAATTTTTTGCAATTAGAGAGCAGTATTCACTTAACAGAGCAATTATTTTGTGTAAGCTGCATCAGTGACAACTGAAAATAGAAAACTGCCACCCTCATATATAACTAATTTGTGCTGTGCATGAAGAAGAGCCTGCTTTTAATTTCCATGCCAATTTACACCCCCTGCACTGTGCCACCAAGATTGGTATTGAAAATACCACCAGGACGTGGCTATCCAAAGACACGTTCGGTAGTGCATTAATGATACAAAAAAAGACATTGTACTTTAAAATTTAAACTTACAGTCTTATATTTCAATTTTTTCTTTAAAAGGAGTTCTGTATAGACAAAAAACTGCCCTAGAACCAACTTATTCATAATCTTCTTCATCTTCATCCTCTTCATCTTCGTCCTCTTCTTTTTTTTTTTAGCCTTGACAACTCCCTTTTTCACTGTGTCAGGTTTTCCTTTAGCTCCACAGTCAGGGATGTGTTTTCATACTTTTCCTTTAGCTTGGCAGCTGTCTCAGAGGTGCTTGTCATCTGCTCAGTGTCACCTACATCTTTCCAGGTTTCTTGTGCCATCAGCAAAGAAGCCAGGATGCTCTCCTTCAATTTTTGGATGATACTCAGAAGAGAACAAGAAGGCCAAAGGGGCCTTTTGGGAACACTGGGATCCTTGAACTTCTTTTTTGTCACTTAATTAGGAGGGACATAGGTTTCCCCTTCTCTTTCATAATGGGCCTTTTCCACCTTTTCTGTGTCTTCAAATTGTCCTTTCTCTTTAGTAGACATGGTCTTCTACCTGAGCACTTCTCAGAAAACTCTGAGAAGATAATGGAAGCATCTGGGTGAGTCCTCTTGTGTTTCTCTCAGCAAATTTGCACAAAGAATGCATATGATACATTTGCTTCTTGGCTTCTTAGGATGGCCTTTGCCCATGTTTAGTTGTTTTCCTCCATGAGGCTCAGAGTTGCCCAGTGCCTCTCTGGCTCTCACTAGCCCTGGCACTGTCTCTTTGGAGCTAAATGTATTGCAATGTCTTCAAATTCTTGATATAGTAATTACGATGGATAAGAAACTGTGTTTACTCAAGTGATAGAGACGTGTAAATCATTATTGCAACCTTACCACACTTCCCAACAGCTGATATTATGCTTAAAGACTCTAACAGTCTTTTTTATTAGTTGCATCTCATCAATTTAACATTTTTGTTGGTCAAAACTGGTTCAGTTTGGGTAGCTGCATATGGTTCCAAACTAATAATTCACTGAGTAATAGTGAAATTTCTTGTAATAATGTGAATGAATATTGAATCTAGTTCAGCTTGTTTCATGTCAAGCCCTATATTACAGAGCATATGTGCTAAGGAGCAGTCGCTACAGCTGGTTTGGCTTCCACTGAAAGGACGTGCCAGCTGTAAAGGGAGAGAGGTATCCAGGATATATGAAAGCAGAGAACTGGGATGAGTCCTGGAACCGGCCCAGTGTCCTCACCTGTCCTGCCAAACATTCCCCAGGACCACCACTGCTGTGCTCTATGGGAACCTGACAGGTAGGCTCTCCTTTGTTCGCTGCTCGATGGGGCACTTGCCCTTCATGGGCCCCACAGTCTCCCAGTCCTACGCAGCTGTCACAAGAGCTTTAAGACTGCCATCTGACCTGTGAAGAATACAGTACATAGAAGAGGAATGAGTTTAAAAGTGATCATAAAACATCACTTTCTGGAAATCACTCAGCCATACCAGTCCAAGAATTTTTTTCATTAATCTTCCCCTATAGCTCAAGGTTGTGTTCTATTCTATAGAGGCATCCCTTTTTCTATCTCAGTTGAACTGTCTGCCTTCCTCTCACCTTCCAGAGTCTTGCCTTCTCTGGCCGGTACGGAAATACATATCACTCAGTAAGATGTATACTTCTCTGCCCTAACTACACCTGCTCAGACCAAAGCTCTGGGACTTTGTTTGGGCAAGAAACTGATGCATTATCTTTCCTAAAATAAAAGGGCCAATGTTCCATATAAGGAAATCTGTTATTGTCCAATTGATAGTGTTTTCCTTCACATTGTTAATAAGGTTAAGCCAAACTTGACAGGCTTATCTGAAACTCTGGGGCGAGCTGGGTGCTGCCAATGTGGAACTTCCCTTCTTGATATTCTGTGTAATCATTGCCTTTCAAGGATTTTCACAAGGTTAAAATCTAAACTGGTTTCCTATCAAAGAAAAGGACTCAGGTGATATAAAGAGAAAGAAATGTAATTTCTTATTTTTAAATTACACTCATAAAATTACAATCTAAGAAGTTATAACTAGTAATAGTGTATATGTTCTGGTTGTTTCCAAAAATAAAGAATTTCTGCACTCAACAAGACAGTTTAGTCACAGCATGGTTTTACCTTCTCCCCACAAAATTCATCTGTTGCTCACTTTTCTAATTCATTAAAAGCTGTGCTTAGAGTGAAACCCGCAGGCTCAGGTGGCATGCTCTCTGGCCACTGCTTCATCTATGCTTGATGCTGAGCAATGGCTCATGGCCAGACAAACATAAAAGCCAATATTATGGCACCAGATACTTGCAAAAACAAAATTTCACTGAAGGACAATCTATACAGAGACAGGAAGCGACCTCAAATCTGTCTCCTGGATGATTCGGAGCAGAGCAGTTATAGCAGCCAGAGGTCAGGGAAAAGCAGGGGTTAGTTGGTTATAACTGGCGCACATCAGTATGCTGGTCCAGGGCAAAGTGTAGATAGGTTTCTCCCACAAGACCTTACTTTCCTTTTTCAGGTTCTACTCTCTGGGAGGTTTTCTTCCAAGCTCTCAGAGTCACTTTGGGTTAAGATCAATTGTTTTGCACCCACATCCTGCAAAACAGCTTGAACAGTTTCTAAGAGGGATGTTGTTATTTTGAGGCTTGGTTTCATTATCTCGCCCTCTTAGTCAGGTTGTTCTAGCTCTTTGTGCTTTGTATTTCTTACCTTTCAAAGAAGAATGATCTCATAGTGCTGAGTAGAAGATTAAATAGATGTAAACTGCTTAGGACCCTGCCTACCATACAAATGTTCACCAGCACTCGGCAAATACTAGCAAAAACGAAACAGAGGAAGAGTACTATAATCATGTTAGGCCTCATCTACGAGTAACTAATTTAATTGCCAGAGGCATTGATCACTCTTTTTTTTTTTCTTTTCAAAAATTAGTCAGAAAACTAATCATGGGAAATGTCCTAATTTGTGCTTGAGTCACACCCTGCTAGTAAGTGTGGGGAAGCTGGGCATGGGGGCACATGTCTGTAATCTCAGCACTCGGTAGCCAGGAGGACCATTGCAAGTTTGATGCCAGCCTGTGCTACACGGTGAGTTCAAAACCAACTTGAAGGATATGGTGATATCCTATTTCAAAAAAGAAAGTACAAATTAGTGCTTGATTATAATCATGAAAAAAATCAGCTTTTACATATAGCCATGGATACATATAAAATATTCTGAAGCAAACAAAAAGGCCCATGTTAGATACCACTTTACATGTCATATATTAAAACAATGGGCTAAAGGAATGAAAATATTTCATTTTCATCTTTAACCAGATAAGAAATATCATTGGTCATAGGAAAAATTGTATTTATGACTTTATAAATATATTTCATAATAATTCTAATAATTTCTAATAATTCTTAAACTGTTGCTGCCCTACTACTCCCTGAGTATGTTTAAGAAAGGAGAAAATATAAGGCAGTGAATCCATGAATGTTTCTTATAAAGTACCCATTGCATGTTCTACGCAGTGATCAGTGCTTCATCTTTCTGATTTAATAACACTAAGGTACATATTATTGTGTCCATTTTAGCTATGAAGCATAGTGATCATATATCTAAAAATTCACAGAGCTAAGATTTAAAACCAGATCAAACCCAGGCACTTATTTCCCATTAGTAATTAGTTACGAAGCTGTTCATAAAGGATTCAAATAATTTTCCAGCTGGAAAAGATGAAATTTCCTTACATCTATATCATATACTTTGAAAGTTAGTTTTTAAAAAGTTTTTGTGAAGCATATAAAAATTGGATATGTTTCTGAACAAATATTTCAATATGTATGCTAATTTGCTTCAGTTTTACAAATAATTTATCTGTTGAAAGAAGTTTGTGTTATTATCTGTTTCTTTTTCATAAGAATCTTTTCAGTTTATGTGTTATAGTAAGCAACTACTTTGAAGATAATGATACACAGTGTAATAACTACTACCATTCTATTTGATTATGAAAACTTGTATTATTTTTTCATAAAATAAAAAGAATAAGGAAGTGAATATGTTTTAACTTTAGAAGTGACTGTTTGAACTCATAGGGTCAGCCGGTACCATAAAAAATAAATAAATAAAAATGAATTCATAGAGTTAAGTAGCTGATATATCAAATTAAGAATTCTATGGTTTTTTTTTTTTTTTTTTACAAAATACATATAACTCAGGAGAAAAGTTGGAATTAGAAGATCATTTGGAAAAAACCCACTTCTGAAGTGATCATTTCCAATGACTATTATGGCATTTATAAGCTTAAATTTTCAATTTTTGATTAAATATATTTAAATTCATGTGATACAGACACAGAAAGCTACCTTTGCCTCACCCATGTACTCCTTGCCCTCTGGGTGAATAATTTTGGTGTGTATCTTGAAAACTTGTCACATATTTTCTATATTAAATATGCAAAGAAATAGTACATAAGAATAATTTATATTATACAGTTTCATATTATTCAACTACTGCATTTAAAAAATTAAATATATCTGTATATGTGAATTTTTCTCTAAAACAATTCAAGTATTAGCCAGTGGTTCTCAACCCTTGGTGTAGATTAGAATCATGAGATGGTTTACAAAAAAAAAAAAAAAACCAATAGAAATTGCCAGAGCCCTTGGTGTAGATTAGAATCATGAGATGGTTTACAAAAAAAAAAAAAAAAAACCAATAGAAATTGCCAGAGCCCTGCCCCAGAGAGTCTAGTTTTATTGGCCTGGGTGGGGCTTTACCTGCTTCATGCACTGATTGAAGCAATCTAAACAGGCCGCAAATGCCAGCCAGCCACACATCTGGATTGTCCTGGTCTCCGTCCTCCCAGAACGGTCCTGAGCCAGAGTTACAGCTGTGCTGATGCAGGAAATCCAGGGGTTCCCCTCAGAAGTTTAAGGGTCTTCAAAAGACTGGCTAGAAGACATAAATTTGTTTCACCTTACATTGTATTAGAAACAGTCACATGCCCGTAAAAAGTGGTATTAGAGCCAGGGTTTTCAGAAGCGCTGTGACAGTGAGCAGTATTAAGGCTGGGTTTATCCCCGAGTTGACTAAGCTCTAGAAATTTGTCCTTACCTGTAATCAGGCATCACAGGAAACCACACCCAGTCTTGTTCCTTCTCATCTGGCAGAGGCAGCCTCTCAGAGGGTGCAAAAACTTGTTTGGCCTCTCTCAGGCTGACAAGAGTTTTCAAGCCTCCTAACCAGCTCTCTGTGTGTCCTAGTGAGAGCTTCACTAATACTGCAATTAATATTTGCATGATTGTTTAGTTTTCTTCACTTTTGCTTTACATTTGAGAGAGCGGAAAGTAAGGACATGAAACAAGATAGCCGTGAAGCTTCCCCCGACTTCCCACATTTGCTTCCGTGGATCAACTGGCATCTAGTGATTCTAAGGTTTTATTCTGAATTGTCCTGAAAGTTGTCTTCTTTAAACGGTCTTTCTCCTTCTGTAAACTTTCCCTGGTCAGCAGTTTGGAGAGACCAGATGGTTTGTGAAATTTATTTCGACAATAATTTCTTTTTAAATGTGAGTTTTAAGCAAACAGACCCTAGCAGGTGTGTGACAAAGGCACATTGTCTTGAGTTAAAGGAACAGTAACGCAAGGAGTGAGGGAAAAGAAATCATAACTGTGTTCTTTTTCTCAGTTTCTTTTCTAGCTATAAGACTAAAACGTTACATTTTTAGATTTGATCTTTTTATCTTCCAAACAATGATTATCCAGCGTTTCAAGTCTAGGAAAAATGAGTGAACTGCTCTGCACAACTGTAGAAACGCAAGAACAGCGAAACTCCCGACCAGGGCAAGCTGTACCGCACGGGGAAGGCAAGAGGTGGGACCTCGGGTCACCCAGGCAGCTGCTCCCGCTGGGCGGCGGATCTGGCTGCGGTCCTCAGCTGGAGCTGGGAGCGGCGCAGCTGCCAGGCTCCGCCCCTTACGTCACGGGAGGCGGGGCGACGCGAAGGCCAGGCTGCGGGAGACGCGGGCTAGGCGGGCCAGGGGGAAATAGGTCAGAGGCTCCGGCGCCAGCTCTGGAGCTGAATTTGGAAGCTGTCTGGGAAGTGCATATTTTATTTCATGTTTTTGTGTGCTTTTTGCTTTGGTTTTTCTTTTTATCTCAAAGGCAGATGGCTGGCTTGGAGGGATAACGCCCCCACCATCATCTTTGGATTTGTTCTTGATTCTTTTCTTGCACCTCGGGACTCGGCTTGTCATGGTGTGATGTGTTCCTGGGGAGCAACTGGTAAGAACGAACCCACGAGCCTCCTTTCTGACCTCTGCTGCACTAGTAGCGCGACCCCCCACTCCCGCGTCGGTCTCCCTACCTCGCTCTCCGCCCTCTCCTTCACTCCCTCGGCTCTCACCTCCCATCCAATCCCTTTTAGGTTTGATGACAAGAGTCAAAACTAGAATTCTGGGCTGCTGCTGCACTTTAAAATGGAGAACTGATTACACCATTTTCACTTACTTAATTTCTACGAGGAAATTGTTTTATCTGCTCTGAAAGCTGGTTGTTTAATCACGCACAGGATCGCGCGCGCACACACACACACATCTCCGTCATTTCGTTGTGAAATCCAGTAGCTTACAGCAGTTTTGTCTGTCTGCGCCTACAGAGATGATGAAGTGGAAAAGTGTTGACAGTTTAGCCCAGCAAATGCGCCACGAGTTTATGCCTCAGGAAGAAAAAAGTGTTTGTACTGGAACGTGCTCAGAAATAGTTTTGAAAGATGCACCGCCAAACCAAACAGTCCTCATTCTTCCCAGCAAACACTAACTTTGAGAAACTTAGTTGCTAAACTTAATTCCTTTTTCATTAAGAAACATGGAGTTGTATTTTACCACGTGCAACAGGGAAAATATATGCACGTTGAGGAGTAAGTTCCTCCGTGTAGAGTCTTGTTGGTGATTTGGGACTATGCTTTTAGAAATAGTATGTTTAAACTATTCTAATTCATCAGGACATGCCGGTGCAGGTATTTAGAATATCATCTCAAGCCAGGGCTTCTTCTTCCTCCTTTTTATGAAAGGTCATTACAAAGAGGAAGCAACGCCAAATGCTCCCAGCAATCCTCTGACTAAGCAGCCTTGAAAGATGCACCAAAGGTTAGGGCTCCTTATCCACCGTGATACTGTATCCACGTTTAAATTGGGCTACGCCACATTTCCTTGAAAAGTACCATCATAGTAAGTGCTTTTTCGGGTGTGTTTCTTATTCTCTTTACAAACATATTTCACTTACAATAGTTTTTTTTCTTTTATCAAAACGAGCTCTATCTGTAGTGAAAAATAAATCGGCAACATTCAATTTTAGGGTGTTTAAAAACAACCGTGTAACTGTTAACATTTGTGAAAGTGTATGAAAAAATGGAGAATTTAAGCAGTCTAAAACAGGATGTAGGGGAATGTCTAACCTTGGTACAGGAAAAATGAATACTTTCCTACTTAGTAACTAAAAAATTGAATAAGATTATTTATTTTGGTATTGGTAGTAAAATGCTCAGGATTTTATTATAAATAGTTGAACAGAAATGGCTCATTTGTTAGACAAATCTCCATTTTAGAATCAATTTTAAAGGTTAAAATCCACATATTGAAGCATTCCATGTTTTTATTGTTAGATTTAGTTCAGTCTTTTTTTTTAACGAAGAAATTTTTTTTTAAAGGAAATATTTGTAGTCCAGCTAGGCGTGGTGGCACGTGCCTGTAATTCTAGTACTCAGGAGGCTGAAGCAGGAAGATTGCTGTGAGTTCGAGGCCAGCCTGGGGTACATAGTGAGTTCCCAGCAAACCTGAACTACATTTGAGACCCTGTCTCAAAAACAAACAAGAGAAGAAACAACAAAAAATACAGCAAACAAAATAATTTGGGGACTCTCAAAGCAAAACTAATTAACAAAGATACATTTAACTGATTGTCAGCATCTAAGAAAAATATAATTTATTAGCATGAGGAATCATATTTGCGAGATGCTATCAGCATATCTAGTTAGTAGTTATAGTAGATGAACAACTTATCACTTTTCAGATAGTTCATGTTTTAAAAATATTAGCCATAGAAGTACTAGTGATACTAATTTTGTAAAAAAATTGTGCCTTAGTGGAATCTACATTCAAGGAGTTCAATGAAAGGTATATTGAAACACCTATACAGGTCAAAATATTATAATGTGTGTAGTATTACACCAATAGCCCTAGGTCTAGAGATGTATCCTAAGGAAATTATGTGATTCCCTTTTAAAGACTTTCAAATATATTTTTTCTAGCGTTACCTATAATAGAAAGAAATTGCAAACAGTCCAGTAACAAAATATCTAAATTAATGTTTTACCTGTCTATAAATGCAAACAAAATCAACATAGTTTTGAAAAAATTATGATTAGAAAACATGTCTGCAATTATTGAGTGAAAAATATGATTTAATACTGTTATGTTGAATGTGTGAAATATAATTTTGAAATATATATGAACCATTTATTCAGTATCTACTAAGCCTTATGTATCAGGCATTGTTCTAAATTAAAACATTGAACAACACTGAACAAGATCTTTTCTGTTTGCACCTAAATTCTTTCTGCATCAATGAGTATATATATCAATAGAGCATGTAACAAAATATAGATACACATATATGCATATGGACATATTTCTAGGTGGTACAATTATAGATTTGATTTTCTTTTTACAAAATTTCCCAATATTTACAAGCCTTCTTTAGCAGGTGTTACTTTTACAGTCAGGAAAACACCACTTTCAAAGATTTCACCAAGAATGGGTTGTGGCTGTGTAGCTCGGTGGTACAGTGCTCACCTAGCATGCAAGAAGTCTGGGGTTTAAACCCCAGCACTAGAAAAAAAGAATCCAAGAAATGCCATTAAGCAAAATAAAAAGACCAATTCTAGGCTCTGTATTTTTACATCCTAGTATGCCTTTTTCAAGAGATATCACTAAAAACAGTGATTTTATAATATTACTATAATTGGAATGTTTTATATCTCACTGACCCAACTCCTAAGTTCATTTATTGATTCCTTATCACTAAGGTCATGGTATGAGAAGGTTGGAACTTTGGAGGGTGATGAGACCATGTGGCTGAGGTATTAATGCCCTTATAAAAGAGGCACAGAGGGCTGTCTTACTCTTTGCATCATGGAGAAAGCATAGTCAGAGAGTGCCAGCCTTCTACCAAACGCCAAGCCCTCGTCGGACGACACATTTGCTGGCACTTTGCTCTCCCTGAGTGTATTTATTTGGTTTAAGGATTTTTGAATGAGGAAGATGACTGCAACTGCATTTCTTAGTAAAAGAAACAAAATTCAACTCGATATGTAGAACTGAATTGTAAGCAATGAGTTTCTGGGTTTTTTAATAAGCCAGCTAGCTTGTAGTATAATTTGTTTAGCAATCCAAATGGACCGAGACTTATGAACACCCCTACAAAAATGTTCCTCAGTGATGAATAGATATAATTGTGCAATTTCCAAGTGAAAATAAAGTGGATTGCCCAAGGTTGAGAGTACATGTGTAACCTCCCGATCATCAGAGCGTTTCAGCACAGCACTGGGTTACCATGTTACACGTTATTATGTCAACAAACATGGAAAGAAATCAAAATGTGTAAAGCAATTGGGAAGCCTATTCAATGATGGAAAAAATATTTCTGATATTAGGATGGAGAAAACAAACCAAATTACAACACGATGTCCTAGTTTGGGGAAACATTGACCTAAGCACAAAACCAATTTATTAAAGAAGAACAAACCACAATTTAGCAGTATTTATGTGTAGGTGGAAAATTATAGATATTTATTTTTTTTCATATTATCAATCTGCCTTTAAACATTTTCGGTGAATTTATGTTGGTTGTCAAGGAAAAATTTGCTTTCCTAACAGAGCAACTTGTCCTACCTAGAATGAAGGGCGCGGTGGTGGTGCTAGCTCTCCCTTCTTTCACAGGGTGCCGCACTCCCTTGTGATTGATAATTCCCTGTGCAGTATTATAGTCGGAGTTGTTTCCTGGTAAGAACGTTAGAATTAGTAAGGAAATCATGAGGGAGAGTTTAATCCTGCTCACATTCTCCCATCTGTTCCTAGCTCTTTTCTGAAATAAGTCTCACTGGACTGACTTGTGCTTTACTTCCTCTTCATTTCCTGTTGATCACATCCGCTAGGATCTGATGCTGAGAGATCTTAACTAAATACTAAATAAATACGTTTATTTGATTTGAGTACTGTTGAATAAGGAAGGTGACTGCCAACTGCATTCATTAGTAAAAGAAACAAAATTCAACTCTACAATGTAGGATAGGTTAAAAATTTTTTTTCTTGATATGAGAAGTGGAAATGAACTGTCTCAAAAGTTGTGGAAATCTTCAATTTATAGTATTCATAATTACTTACCATGACTTCAGAACATTCTAATTTGCATAATAAACTAAAAAATATATAGGATATAGTTAAAATATTCAGTAAAAGATCCTTTTTTCTTTATTAAAATCTTTTTTCTAGAGATTGCTTTTGACCACACATATTCTACTTACCCTGTGATATCTCCTGGTTGACAGATCAACATTTTTACATTGTCCAGGTAGAGAAATGCCTGAATATGAGGCATTGGACTTTTAAGACCCCTAAGCAAAGAACTGAAAGTGAAATGGTTTCAATGGGGTTAAGGAACTTTGAAAAGTAATTCTTACTTGGAATCCCAGACTGACTTTCTTCTCCTAAGTTGCTATGTTTCATGTGAGGGAGTATGGTGGTCCCAAATCCAAGTCCATCACATATTATTTTAATTATTAGAGGAAAAAGTCACCTTCCTCATAAAACAATTTGTCCTAGAAGAAAGAATCTATAGAAGGCATTACTGCCTGTCCCCTTTCACAGAGTTCCTAAGGTCTTATTTCCTTTCTTCTTTCTTTCTCATTCATTTTTCTTGGCTATACAGATTGATGGGTTTCAGTTTTGCAGGTTGGCACCTGCACATAACATACATTAATCATTTTTATCCGACATCACCTCCCTTCTAGTGCGACATTGGGGGGGTGTGCTGAATGCATATAATTTATTTACTTTTGTTTTGTCTTTTTGAGACAATGTCTCACCGTGCAGTTCAGGCTGGCCTTGAGCTCACTTTGCAGCCCAGGCTGGTCTCAAACTTGTGCGATCCTCCTACCTCAGCCTTATGGATGCTGGGAGTACAGGTATGAGCCACCGTGCCTAGCGTGTGTAATATATTTGATCCATATCCTCTTCGTATCTCTCATCCTTACTCTTGTTTTCTTCCACTTGTTTTTATTAGATATAATTTTATGTCAGTGTCATTGTTTCTGAATTACATTTGTTGGTGAGAACATTTGCATTAAAAGGCAAATTCTAGGATTTCATTTCAGTCATGATCAGGAGGACAAAGGTTGATGATAAGAATATGTGGATATGATATACAGGGATGTAGTATTTTCAGAGGAAAGGGACAGGATTAGAGCCTGGATGAAAGGTAGAGGGCCATGTGAAGAATGTGAGAATAAGTTGAGCTATGGTCTGGCCTTTTTTGGCCTTTGTTTCTGCTGTTGTCACTGAAGTAAACTCAGAGATATTTTTGGAAGTCTCATGTGACCCCCATCCCTTGTTAGGATATTGGTAAACTATGCTCCAAAGCACATTACTCAGTTTTTCCAGGTGGGTCTCCCTACCTCCACCCATTCTAATGTGTCTTTCGCACTGCTTTCAAGGAAATCCTTTAAACGTCCACCTCATATCACTCTTCTTAGACATTGTCAATGATTCTGTACTCTTTCAAATTAAATACAAATTCTTCATCTTAACAGCTAAGGATTTCAGTGTGGTCCTCCAGTAGATTCCATTTTACAGTAATTTCACAGATCCAGTAATGCTGTATGTCTTAAAGCAAACACATGCTTCACAATTTTAGTCTTTGAATAGCTGATTTATATTTGTAGCTCAGGGGCTGGGGATATAGCTCAGTGGAATAAGCGCTTGCCTAGCAAGTGCAGGGTCCTGAGTTCAATCCCCAGTACTGCCCAAAAAACAAAACAAAAAACAAATATATTTGTAGCTCAGGCTAATAATATCTGAGAGAACTTTAGAAAACATTTGTTAATCTATTGATATAACCTTTTATTTTAGTAGTACAATCTTTCACTGACTAAAGTATTTTTGTTCAGCGCCAAATAACTTCACTTCCATATGTACTATTCCTTTTTTTTTATCATTCCTTAAGCATGTTGTTTTTGCTTTTAAAATTTTTCTATGGTTATTTATTGTGTATATGAAAAGTAGTTTCACTGATTAAACTGTAATATACACGGGGATAATTAGCTGCATAAATAATGGTGAATGATCATAAATTCGTGGAAAAACTACATTTATAAATTAAAAGTAAGACTTTGTAGAGTAGATTTGAATTTCATAGGTTAGTGGTTTTCAATGTATGGTCCCATGACTAGCAAAATCAGTATCACTTGAACTGGTTAGAAGTGCAGATTCTCTGCAGTAGGCCCTACTGCATACCTTTTGAGTCAGAAACTGGGCAGGTTGTGTGATTGGCTGTGAGGGGAGACCTGTGTTTTAACAAGCTTTCCCGTGTATTCTGATCTGTTGTGAATTTGAGGACAAGGGGTTAGGGTAGGGCTCTCAGGTGAGCAGACCAGCATATTCACTGGTCCTTGACTGAGATGCCTGGACTACCTTAAAATATCCCAGAAAGACAATTCCATTAATTTCCTGTATTGCTTCTAATACTTCCTTGTTATCCTAGAGCTGGATGCAGAAGCCATTAATTTATGACACAAAATCTATGAAGCAATCAGAAACACAAGGCTCAATATATAAAGATTTGTTTTGGCTAGCTTTATGTCATTTGATTCCTGGCAAATGATTCCCTTTAAAAGTATAGCTGAAGTAAACATTGTTCTGTCTCATAAAATAAAAAGGGGACTATTTTCCCCTTATCCTTTGATCTTAGATATAGGTATTTTTGGAGGGTGATTAAAAGAAGTGCTTGTATTCAGATTACAAGATTAAAAGAGGTACTTGTACTTAAGATTCCCAGAGAGTTTATAGGAAACTATTTTCTTAGAAATCCTGCATATCTTTTACAGAGATAGTGAATGATACACATTCCTGTCAAAGTCATGATTAGTTGATTAGTTATACAATTAGATTTTAGCATAAAAGTATATATTTTTATAGTGTGTCTGTATATATTATGTATTGCATATTATATATGATATTTTGGATTTAATCAAGTCAGATTGAGTACCTGATGTGTACTTAACGTGTTTGCTTGTTCTCTTTGTTTTACCAGGTACATGTGATGTTGCGTATGGTCATTTGAGACCATTATAGTTTCATCATGTTATGAAGCTATTAGGAATCAGCAGAAAGAATCTTGAAGTCAATGATTAATTAGGAATTAAAAATCTTCTGACCTACAAGTTTTTTCCCCACTGACTTTAATTTTTTAAAGAACAAGGAAAGTGATATTAAAGGCTTGTTTATGAAACTTTGAGATTATTTTGATGTTAGAATTGTGTATTCCCTATATAAATATAAGAATATTTTACTACAACAATTACTTAAGTTTTCTTAGGTGGAATATCATTTAAATTCTACTTTCACAAATAATTTCATAAATAGGGCAATGCCTAGAACTATCTGGGCCTTTAAATAAGCTATCTCTTAAAATTAAATGAGCTGTATCTATGAAATATCTTTTCATGATTTATCTGGTCCCAAAGAACACTCCAATTGGCTTTACAACATTTATAATCGCGTTCAAATCTTCCTGCAAGGAACACAAATGTATTTGCCTTTATGAGGCCAATGAAATTAACAACTTAGGATAAGCTTCTTCAATATTAATCTGATCGAACGCTGAGTTCTCTGTGAGTATGGACACATGCTGCCTGTGTGCTTGCATGTAGAGTTGTTTGCCATTGCTGAGGCTGTGTGCCTGTCTTATATTTTATGACATTAAAGAACACAAAAACTTAAAAAATTGAAATGTTTTCTCCATGTTTTACATGTAGGAGCAGTACAGTAACTTCAGTGAACGCTTTTCTTCACCATAAATGTTTCATAATTACATAAAATAATAAACTTATGAATAAAGTTAACATTAATGTCTTTGAGTAAAATGAAGATCTGCTTTTTGGATTAAATTTTTATTAAAATAAATACTTTTTTATCTAAAATTTTTATGTTCATGGTAAAATATTGACAGTCAAAAAATCTAAATCAGACTAAAAGTACTAAAATAATCAGCTATTAATGTTATCTCAGAAAATCTAATGTTAATATTTTTTAAAATATTGCAATCTGTTTGTATATTATATGTTAATATTTTAGTTCATATTTGTATTTCCATCTAGGTCATACTTTGGAACCTTATAAACTTTTAAGTATCTTTACACTCATAACTTAAATCTTTTCTTTTTCTGCAGTACTTGGGATTCAACCCAGTCAGTAGGTTGAACTGACTGACATCACCAACACCTCAACCCTTTCTTATTTTACAGTTTGAAGCAGGGTCTCACTGAACCACTAAGGTTTTCAGGCTGGCCTTGAAATTGTGATCCTCTTGCCTCAGCCTCTTAGATTACTGGGATTACAGGCACGCTGCCACTGTGCCTGGCTAACAGTTCTTTTAAGCATCATTTTTAACAGTTTGCTTGTGCTTTCATTTATATGTATCACAATTTAACAGTCTTGTCTTTCTGAGTATTTGGATTGGTACCTTTGTAATGCAGAGTTGGGTATTTTTCTGTTTAGGGTGATGGAAGATAAACATTTTTAAGACATTACCTTATGGCTCTAGCAAAGTAAGGAAGAGTAGACTCCCCTTGGAACTACATGAATGCTTACTTCAGTAATGATTATAGATAAAGAAACCTTGGCTATAATTAGAGACTAAAAAAAAAACCAAAAAGACAATGCTAACTCTGCCTTAGTTCCTTTTCTTAGGTTACTAGTGAAATTTATAATATTTTTGCCTATTTATTTGTAGCATGTCAATTTCTGTGTATTTGTTTAGTCTCCTTTTGAAAGTGTATTCTTTGTGAAAAATATTGAAATTGGAAATGAGTGATTTCTAATACTGATTGTACAAGATACTAATTTAAAAAATAAACCACTGTGATGATCATAGGACTTGTTAGGACAATACTTAAACAGTAGAGCAGATCCCACAGATTGGATTAAATGGCCTATGAAAAGTTTAAAATAGGTACATATCTCAATAAATCTTAATTAGTGTACAGTCTAATCGTACTATCATTTAAACATCAGCTATCATACAAACTTGTATACTGTCGTATAAATGTAAATCTTGTATTCAAATGGACTTAAGTAATTGATGACCCGTGTGGCAAGGACATAGTTCAGGAATAAGCAAAGCCTTCGTGTCTATTCATCAGTGATAAAACGCTAGTGGAGAGTAGCTGGATTATTTTATATGCCCTTCGACTAACTTGACATGTGATCTTGGGTGAGTCAATTTCTCTGGGCTTCATTTTATTCGTATATTAAATGAAATATTTAATTGGACTATTTAGGGTTTTTTCAGCTTTAAAATTGTGAATTGTCCATTTAAGTTGCTAAGCCTTTTCCTACTTAGCATTTCACAAGCAATGAGTTTTTCTGTACTAGTAAGAATAGCTACCACTTATTGATCTATTATATCTTGTTAATACCATCCCCTAGTTTTTGCATACTAATCAGGCCTGTGATCTCACAAACCAATGGGCAGCAAAGGCTTAAATAAAATAGTCAAGTGTTTGAATTTTGGGCTCTGGGAGGTCTAAAACCCTCACAGAATTCAAGATTTTCTGAGGCTAAGACAAAGACCTTCTCTAGGCAGCGCATATGTATTATGTTATCACAACCAGGCGGGGAATACTGAAGAAAGGCGGGACTCTGTCTTGAATGGCAGAGCCATTAAAGGATCTGGTAACTCCGTTCAAAGGCTTCTCCAAGTGAGACATTATGTTAGTTTAGGAGAATGACGTTACCTCCAGGAAGGTCTCCACCCAGGAATGAGATGCCTGCAGCTACAGTCTTAAAAATTTAAATCCTGCTCAGAGCCACTACAGAGTGGTCTCCATGACTATATATGTCAGATTTCTTACATACATACTTGGGAACTCCTCAAAACTGCCC
The DNA here is from genome assembly GCA_004027595.1 of Dinomys branickii. Lineage (NCBI taxonomy): Eukaryota > Metazoa > Chordata > Mammalia > Rodentia > Dinomyidae > Dinomys > Dinomys branickii. The sequence goes on along the minus strand of PVLD010000427.1, from coordinate 271,036 downwards.
TGCAGAGTATATATGTTATTACCATCACTTTCCTGATAGGGAAACTGAGGTTATTAAAAAATTCATTGGAGCCCAGTGGTAGAATCCTAACTGGAACTCATGACTGACTAGAAAGATCCATCCTTTCCATTTACCTCTGTCTTAAACAAGTGGGATGATTGCTCTAATCTGAGGGTTTTCAGTGGTGGCATTCTTGGGTTAGATAACTCTTTGTTGTGAAGGGCTCTTTCATGCACTTTAGGATATGTAACAGAAGCCCAGACCTGTAGCACCTGTAACACCAAATATCTTCTGATATTGCCAAAATTGGTTCTATTTGAAGACCATTCATCTAATACAATTTAAATAATCAGCAATCGAGACAGAGATAGCTTTAGATCACTTTAAGGCTCAAGACAGAAATGAACAAACAGACCGCTAACAACGACTGAACAAACAGGTCTCATCATTCAACAATACAAGTTATGTAGCTTTTATATTCTGAAGATTGTCCTTTTAAAAGAGTGTTCTTCACTCCCAGAATGCATGGTGTACCTTCAAAGAGCCATATTGACATTAGTTAATTCATTCAAAAGTTATTCCTTGAGTGCCTGCTATGTAGGTCAGACATATTCTAGGTACTGGTTAAAAAAAGTCAACAAGATCATCTTGTAGGGGATGCCAATGTTAAACAAAAAAGTTTAGCTCATTCCCCTTTACCTTCCTAATAATCTTTTAAAGGGCGCCTTTAGTACCACAGTCCAGTGTGTTTCCCTTTACACATTCATACAGTCCTTATTGCATAGCACTTAGAGTGAGCCCTCCCTGGGGTGAGTCAGTAAAGACAGCACACTTGAAAATTTGTGTTGTGCCAGTTTAAAAAGATTTGGATTTAGTTTTTAAAATGAGCACTTATCCATGTGCTAGCTTCATTTCAGAACCTCCTTGTTTGGTTAGTATTATAGTACTCTTTCTGTTTTCTGCTCTGAAGCCTGGCCATGTAACTATGGAGTTTGTCTCATACCAGCTAATCTCTGAAATATTTCAAGTGTTGCCATAACCTTATCAGGTTCATAGCTTCTTCCTTTACTAGACTGTGTATTCCAGCAGAGCAAGAATCATGGGATTGGACCATAGAACTTTGCATCACTTTAGTTTCAGTGCCTGCAAAGGTGTCTGGCTATGACCTTGGTACCAGTTTACTGAACAGATAAGGGTAAGAGAACTCTGAGCAGTGAAATGATTTTATTGAATTAATCTTGCTGAATTTTTATTTTCTGCCTGAAGACCATTTGGATCACTAATTCAATTTATTTATAAGCCTTGTAGTTAGAAGAGTTACATGTTTACAAAGGCAGCTATTTGGACAGCCAATAACAGAAAAACTTATCAAATCATAGGGGAGCATTCAAATCAAAAAAGTTTTCAGCTACTAGAAGCAGAGCTTATGGATATGGTCCTGAAGGAATCAAAGGGATCACTGTATAGAGTACTCTGATGCTCAGCACACCACAATTCTCTGAATTCTCAGAAAACAAAATTTATTTAAAGTGCTACGGTGTCAAACTCAGGAAATTGAGTACATACTCTATAATGATTTCTATCCCAGATAAAATTGTTTTGCTCCTTAAAAGGACAAATTATAAGCTACATGACAAAAAAATAGGAACTTCCTCACTGAGAGTTTTAGAACGATATTTAAATACCTCAGCTATTTTTAAAAATAGGCTGTACTTGTTTTATTTCCTTTTTTTACACTTCCCTGTTGCTGTGTGATGAATATCTGTCATAGGGTTGTATGCCTGGATTTATCATGAATATAATAACTTCTGCATGCAGACAAGAAGCTATAGTAAGATACCAGGAAAAGCGTAAGCTAGTTGTGTCCCTGTAGAGCAAGTGTGTCTACAACTGTTAAGGGTGACGGTCTTTACTACTTTATGAGGGGTATCGTTTCAATTATCAGTCACATGCTGATTCCACAAATATTTATTGAAAGTCTAATACTGATACTGTTCTAGGCAGAGGCTGCATCCATGAGCAAAAATGGTAGAAACTTCTACTCTGATGGAAGGGAAAATAGACAAGAGCTAAAACACAACAGTAAATTATGTACTGTTTGTTAGACAGTGACATGAAAGTTTTATGAAGAAGTAAAGCAGGAGTGAGGCCAATGGGGGCCGACCACACACACTTGAAGCCTGTTGCTGCAGTTAATGTGGGGACCTTAGGGAGTTTTTTGGCGGGATTATCAAGGTCTCACTTTGATTGTAACAGGTCTGGCTGTTTGAGGTAGAGCAGAGGGTGATGATCACAGAGGTGATGAGGAGTGATGCAATTCAGGGTATATTTAAAGGGAGAGCAACAGGATGTGCTGGCCAGCTGGGCACGGGCTGACAGCGGAAGACTGGATCCGGGGAGGGCTAAGGGGCTTTGGCGCTGAGCATCCAGAAGGACGGAGCTATCAATTGGCAGGGCTCATCTGTGGGGACTCAGAGTTGGGAAAAGTATGGGAAAGTCACTTTGACCTGCAGCTTTCTAGAGACAGCTGGGCAGTTGGATGTTAGAGTCAGAAGTGCTGGAGGAAAGTGTGTTGGGGAACAGCTAGGTGGGAGAGTTTGTGAAAGTTGTCTTTTGAGAGCTTTATGGGAGTAAAGGAGAAACAAGGTCATCAGCAGGAAAAAGTTAGAAAGGAGATAATGGGCAAAAGAAAGGAAAAGATACGGCACAGCTGTGTACGCAGTGCTGTTGATCAGACTGGGAATTCAGTACTGCTGCAGTCAGTGTCAAAGTTCAACTTGTGGTTTGTGGTTGGACTTTCAAATGACTTTAATAGGAGATGTCAGTGTTTCTCCCTAATCACTTTCAACTTAGATATTGGAGCAGAATATATAGAGATTTAGGTATAACTTACTTGCATTCAGGTAGGGCACAAGTTTTGCTCAGGTGGATGTGAGAGAAGATTGAAGGAGTTGAAAGAACATACAAAGGAGGGATTACAATGTTAAACAAAACTTCAACTGAGTAAGTATAGAAGAAAGAGTATGTCCTTTGTTCCAAGGACTAAAGTGAATGTATATTCATGCTCAGCACAGAACTTAGCATATCTCTGTTACTGGGAGATATTGTGGTCTTAGGTTTATTGAATTAATTCATTAACATTGAATAAACAGTTCTGAAAAAGGTCTTATTCTATCATTTTTATAATGTTTTAGAAATGTCTAGGATTACTAACATCAAAACATCGTATTAATATTGTTACCCTCAATAGTTAATATGTTCATGTTCATTCAGCTTTAGTGATACATTAGGACCTCACTCAAATGTATGTGTGAGAGTTTATTTCTATTAGTTTCAAATCACATAGAGATAACAATATCTAACTGCAAAATTTACCTCCTTTTCTGCCAGCTTAAACCAACTTTGAGCTTAAGCAGCCATAACAGATGACTTATTTGGAGATTTGGTCTCTTCAAGAAAATAAGAAAGTATGAAAAATATGAGATATGCTGGAGAAGGAAAACATTCAATCTTTCAGCATCAGAATGGACCATCCAAAATATATATCTACATATAACATATACCTGTGCTGGGGCTGGGATACAGCACTTACTTGGAAAGTGCAAGATTCTGAGTTCAATTTCCAGCACCAAAAATAAAAAATAAAATAAAATATACCTGTGTATACATATACAAGTAGTCACTAACTTACTGTGATTCCATTTATAATTTTCTACTTTGTAATGGTGCAAAAACAAAACATGTTCAGCAGAATCTGTAGATAAAAGTTTGCATTTTGATCTTTTCGGTTATCAGTATGTGATGTGATCTCTTGGGAGTTCATGGCTACTCCTGATCAGCTAGGTAATCAAAATGATAAACAACCAATTTTGCATAGTGGACTTGGTTGTCTGTGTGCCTTGGATACAGGTAATCGATAAATTAGATGAGACAGTCCACACTTTGTTATAAATGGACTTCATGTTAGATGATTTCATAAGCTAATGTGAGTGTTCTGAGCACATTTACGGGCAGCTAGGCTAAACTATGATGTTCAGTGTCGACATCCCCAACCCTTATTTATTTTTCATGTTTATTTTGAAACAGGGTCTCATAAGGTCACTAGGCTGAATTATTTAATCCTCCTGCCTCAGTCTCCCAGAGTGCTGGGATTGTAAATGTGTGCCACCATGCTGACTTACGTTTTAAACTTACAGTGGATTTATCAGGATATAAACTCATCATGACTCTAGGAATAGCTATGTATAATATATTTGTATAGGTAGCTATACATTATGTATGCATATGTATACGTATACATATAATTATATATATTTTATTGATGAAAGCTTTATTCTCACATGAAAGGATTGAAGAAACTTTCTATTTAATATATGTTTGGAGATAGTAAAAATAGAAAGTGTTTCCTAGTATAAAATATACCACAGTTATGTTTTATTCCTTTACCATCTTTCATGTTGTGTTTGAAAATCCTAACTTGGCCCCTTATCAGAAATGGTGTGAAGCATGGGACTCGTTGTTGCGGAGTGGTCCTTCTCTCAGTCTGAGAGGCTGCTTCTGTGATGTAGAACAGTGTCTTTCATTTCTATCTCCCCGGCATCACCCCTGCTGCCCAGCATGCAGTACGCTCTCGGGTCATGCTCATTGAATGAAGTGGGAATGAAGTGAGCTTGGTTTACATTCTGTTTTCTAACAATACCAAGAGGCAATGTGCTCAAGTCAGATTCAACTTTTCCTGCATGTGGTTCTTAGAAATGTCAAAACTATCACAAACATATCCTTGGTAGGGGGAAAAATAGTGGTAAACGTTTGACTTAGCTTTTTATAATCATATATAACACTTCCCCCATGGTAATAATCACTGATTATCAAACATAATTGCTTTAATTCAATGTTTTGGGTAATGTATTTCCTTGCCTGACCTTGGTATATCTAAAATACAGGATATAAATGCCTACAGAAAATTTGGTATAAGTTCAATTAACAGAAAACATTAGATAGTCAAACTTCCAGATGATTTTGTTTGACAAGTTGATTCGTCTGACCCAATAGAGAATGCTGAGAATTATGTAACTTCATTACCTAAAATCCAGTATTCCCGGTAAAGAAGCTGACCTTTGTTACTGCTACGTCACAAAGCCTGTGTTAGATACATCCACGAAGACAGTTTATAGTGTACTCTTTTCCAAGGATTACAGGAAGTGAAGGAAAAATACTTCTTTTGTAGATAGCAGGATACTCATTTCTAAGAGACTTTTGTGACCCCGTTACCTTGGCACCTGATACAGCACAGAAACCATTGAAAATATGAAAGAATCTATTGCCATTGTCATTGCCTGTACGATAAGAAACCAGTCTCCTCAGGGCAGCAAGACTTGGATAGAGAGTGCTGAACACGTGGTCAGAAATGGCACAGATTGGAACAAGTCCAAGTTTCATCAGGCTTTGGACAGGGTTATCTGTGATACCCAGGCCAGGAAGGCTTTCCTATCATGAATCCACCATGAAGTTCCTCTTATACTCAGAAACCTGCTGCTGTAAATTTTCTTTACTTTTTATTGACCATGATGTATAATTCCCTGGCTCTCAAGATTTGAAGCAGGTAAAAACTTTAATATTTCATTAGTGTTTTTACATTAGTGTTTCATTAGTGTTTTTATAGTAATGAAGGTTAGGTCAGGATCCACAGTTTTTACCTGATCTACTTCTGTTATGTTTGTTGAAATGCGTTGTAACTGTACTACATCTATAGAAAGGGTCATTCCCTGAGATCTCATCATCAACCTGGTCATTCTTAGGCAGTCTGGACCCTCGCTCTTTTAGTTCACTCCAGCCTGGTACGTAAGGGTCTACATGTATCAGCTATCAAGCCATTTCTCTTGGTTTACATAGTCAAAGAAGATGGGCTTCCCAATGAGTGATATCTAATGTTCACTCTTAATTTCAACTTTACATTTAGAAAAGAAAGCTACTGACACAGGGTAGTGGTGGTCAGGTGTGATCCCAGGACTGCAGAATCTGCTCTACCTGAAAACTTGTTAGACTTGCTGGATTCTTGAGTCCTATCCCAGATTTGCTGGACCAGAAACAAAGAAATGGGATTTGGGAGATTCTGATGCATCCTTAGATTGCAAGACCCAAGCATAGAACATCTTGAATTAACCATATAGAAGAATGTGTTTTTGTGTTTTAGACAAGTGAGCTCATGTGTATATTTTAAGTTGTTTGTTGGCTGATTATGATCTCAGAAATTTTTAAGTACTAAGTGATCTCAAGAGAATTCATTATCCCATATTTATGTTTAGTGATCCACTCTGGTTCAAGCTTCTCGTTAAGCATTAATTAAGAATTTTTGAGAACTGAGTCTGCTGTCAAGTGATTTGTGTATAAAAGGGAATGTAGTATGTTGTATTATAATTTAGGTACAGTCTATTTCTGGAGAATTTTTTTCTTAATATCTTCTAGGAAAAATATAATATAGTTGATAGTATATCAATATCCTTAATATTGATATTTCTTAATATTTTTCTTAATATCTTCTAGGAAAAATATACTATAATTGATAGTATCCAATCATGACTGATAATACTGGAATACAAATATGATAAATTTTATGTTTAAATAACATTGTAGAGTCAGAAAGGCAAGGCTTTGGAGTCAAACCATGTATGCCTTGAAAAAGTTATCAGATTTTCTTGGACCTTTGTTTCTTCCTTTGAAAAATGAAAATGAGGCTGGATGTGGTGGTGCATGCCTGTAGTTCCATCACTTGAGAAGTTGAAGCAGGAGGATCACCACGAGCTCAAGACCAGCCTGAACTATATAGGAAGATCCTCTTTACAAGAAAAAGAGTAAAAAGAAAAATGAAAAGTTATACCAAATTGTGAAAATGAAATTAATTGACATCTAAAAACTGTTTTGTAAATAATAATCATTATCGCAATATTAGTACTTACTAAGATATGCTTGGTTTATATTTCTTTAGTTCTGCTTTTAATTAATTTCATACCTAAAATTGATAACTTGTTGATTTTAAAATTTTCATTATGATGGTATCAGTTTGTAGTAGTGAGTGGGAAACTGGGCGGACGAAGTAATACCCAGCCTCATACAAAACTGCTAGAGGGCACTTTTGGACCACTTCCTAGCTCTTAATTATAATTTCTTTCTTTATAGACTTTAGTTTAACTTAAAAAAGTTATAAATAATGCATGTTCCTTATGACAAAGAAAAGGAAAGTTAACAGTGTACTATTATCCTCTTTTTATCCTGATCCTAGCGTGATAGTCACAGACTAGTGTGCACTATTCCATATCCATACTCTTACAAATAATACCGCACTCCTTGCTTTTATAAATGTAAGAAAATACATACACATCCAGGTAGGTCCTGTTACTAAGTGAAATGGACCAGGGTGAGGCCAACTATAGACCCAGCACTGCGGTAAGAGACAGGATGTAAATAAAGAAATGGAAGCAGTGAGAAGCAAGAGGCTCTTGAGTGTTGATGTGGCTCCTACTTGGGCCCAAGAAATTGGAAAAGCAGTGGACCCCTGCTGCAGGTTCTCCTGCCCTTATGGGATCCTTATTTTTCAGAGCTGGTAAAATTAGGTGGCTTCATCTCTACCAGGAACTGGAGGTGTGATGGGAGCTGTTGCCACTACTGAGTATCACAAATCTATCTTTGCACATTGTGTTTGCTAGTGAAGCCTCAAACCAAGGTGCGTGTAAAACTGTGCCCAAGTTGTCATCCTCCCAGTCTCTGAACCTGAAACCTAGATCAGTCATTTTGACCATTTCTGGATGCAACTTTACAAAAGTAAGGTTGTTCTATTTAAAATTCCCTGTCACTTGCTGCTTGCATTTTATTTTGATTTTGCTTATAATTTGTAATAGCCAGCAGTTAATTTGTAATAGTTATCAGCGCAAACCACTAAACAGAGATACACCATTTTAATACGTGTATCACATTCCAGGTTGTGGATGTTTGCAGTGTGGTCAACGATTCTCTAAGTGAAGGACTTTCATATTTCTATGATTTTTCTTATTAAGACTATGAAAAATAAAAGCTTCAGTATATATTTTTGTAACTGTGCCCATCTTAGAGGAAAAACATTCAAAGTAAAACTAAGTCAATACTTATGTGTTTTAAAATTTGAATTAGAGTTCGTCAAATTTCTTTGAGAAAACATAGCAATTCACATTCTATTGTGAGAAGGGTTTATTTCTCTGCACCTTTTCCAGAACTAGCAATTGTTCTTTTTCACTTTTATTGGTAAGATGAATAAAAGCAGCACCTCCATGGTAGCTTTAATTCACAATCTTCCTGTCGCTAGTGAGGTTAAGTACCTATGCATTTACAGGTTCTTTCAATTTCCTCTTTTGAAAATTTCTCATTCATATTTTTGCACAAGTACATTGGAATCTTAATTTCTTTATATAAATTTGAATACTTTCTGTGGTATGGATATTGAAACTGCTATTCATTATGTTCTACAATGGCCTCTTGATTTAATTTATAACTTTACTATGATGAAAAGATAGGTACATGATTGCTGGATAAATTACTTGCCCTTTACAATTTTTCACCTAGGGAAATTTTTCCCAGCTAACAATAATAAAAATATATTTAATTTCAATCTAGTGATTTTACTGTAATTTATATAATTACTATAACTTATATATTTAATATAATTTATATATTTATATATGTTTTAATTTTTGTATAGTTTGTTATTTAGTATATTATAAAGTAAGAATTTAGCACCAGGCATCATAGTGCATCACAGTGCATGCCTGTGATCCTAGCAGTTGGGAAGGTGAGACAGGAGGATTGCTGTGAGTTCAAGTCCAGCTACATAGTGCATTCAATATCAGCTTTCTATTGCTGTGGTGACTTTAGACAACAACCACTGATTAATGAATAATCCTGTGTGTGAGAAATCCAGTATCACAATGTAATGAGTTTCTTCACTTAGGTTCTCAGAGGTAAAGTGAAGGTATCACCCAGTCTGAGTTCTTACCTGCAGGCTCTGGGGAAGAGTCTGCTTCCAGTCTCACGCTGGCAGAATTCAGTTCCTAGTAATTGTAGGTCTGAGGTCCTCATGCAAAGTCTCTCTCAATATCTAAGTGCCACCAGCATCCATTCTTTCGGGTTGTATTTAATTTGCTAAATTGTATTGAACTTTTGTGTCAATATTTATCAATGAAGTTGGGTTATAATTTCCTTGTGACAATTATAAACAAGTTTGCAAATATATGTTTTAGTACCTCTAGATATTTAAATGTTCATGATAACTGATTATTTGTTATGAAACATTTTTGTCCACTAGATTGTTGCCATTCGGTAAGTGTATTTTGTGTTGACTGTTTTTATAATCCCAGGGCCAATCTCTTTCCCGGTATTAACATTTATTAAGAATCTTGATCTCAGGACTTGTGATCATATTACTGAATATTTACATTCTAGATTAAAAGGCAGATATCAATAAATTAAAACAAGATGTCCATTAAATAGCATTTGGACCTGCATGTTGGATTTTATGTTGCATGGCTCATCTCAGGAACATGAGGGCCTTTTATAATAGTCATCTGCAGTGCAGCTTTTCCATTGCTGATCAGCAGCAAGTCTTGCGCTCAAAATAAAAACGAAATTGGTAGTGGAGGCTTTAATAAAATTTAGGTAAATTGCAGTTTGTTTCTGTTTTTAATGAAATACTAAGTCTTTTTACTGCCTTTGAGAACAGCAGCTCACCAGGATTGTAGAGGGTCTAGATCTACAGATTCTTTTTTTGTACTAAGTGATCATGATTTCACATATTTGTTTGTGTGATTTTCAAGTCTGTTTTTGCTAACTCTTAAGGCAGGATTGCTGAGAATCAGGCTTTAAAAAAGCATGGAACCTTTTGCTTTATTTATGGAAAAATATGACAGTTCAGCTTTTAGGGGATTTGGTTAAATCTTAGAATTATGAACGTTGTTCCTGAAAAAATTTTAAAAGTATTACACATTAAGTTGTTTAGAGCATTCGAGTCAAATATTGCTTCACTTGTCCCGGGGAATGTGTAAGAGAGGAAGGAGCAAAGTATTACTGTTCTCAGTTAGTTGGGTGCCTGAAGTCCTGCCAGTTAATCAAGGAGCAAAATTACTGAAAGGTACGTATGATCAGGTGGGTAAACATGAGGGACAATTTAGGAAATGAAACATAGAGGAGTGTTTGAGTATGGTTGTTAGTATCAACTGTTCACAAGCTCTCAATTAATACTTATAAACAAGTATTGTAATTGAGAGAACAGTCTCCAGGTAATTCAACAGTTCCCATGCTTAGCACTTATTATACATCGTATATTTTAAGGGATTTAAGTATATTGATTCAGCTGAACCTCACATCAACACTTTGAATAAGATTTGCTGGTAGGTAGAGGTGCCAGAAATTGACATTTGCACCTGGCTCCAGCATCTGCACTTTTAATCACTAAAATATTTTTTAAAATAAAAGAAAGCCAAGCTTGGCCATGAAAAAAGCAGTGTTTTGTTTCCTTCTCACTTACTACCTCTTTTCTATGAATTTCAATGATCAACGGACATTTGTTGGAGGGGGATTGCATGTTTCCTGACTTTGAAGAGCATAGCTAACTGCAACACACTGTGCAATGTGCAGTGACTGAGCCATCCTGAGCTTGTAGTGGGCATGGAGCAGACAATGCCCTGTGTCTCCTGTGTGGACCCTTGCCAATCTCCCTCCTCCCCATGTAGAGCTAAAATAGACCAGAGGAGGAATATAGGCTGTGTGGTGAGTGGATGATACACTTGACCAAGCCTCTGGAAAGAGAGGGCAGCATTTGCAAATAGAGATTAGGCTGTGCTTTGGAACCACCCTGATAAATCACTGGGGTACTAATTAAATTATATTTTCATGGCTCCACTCTAGATCCTCTGAATCAGAATCTCTAGGGAAGAGGCCTGAGAGTCTTTGCTTAACAGGGTCCCAAGTGATTCTTATCAGGAAAGCCTGGGAAACAAGTATAATACATTTTGTTCATAAACACAGTTGGAAGGAGTTTTGGAGACAATGGTTGAACATGAGATTGGATGTTATGAGTCATTTTACGTCATGCTTATCTTTTCTGATTGTTTGGTTTTCTATATGTATCCTTCCTAATCCTGCTTGCTTTTCAAGAATCAACAGGTACATCACGCTGAGCATTTACTCAGACAACTTTATATACACTGAAGTAACATATTTAAAGTTTGTATCTCAGCCCAGTGTGCAGTGTTCCCAACTTTACTCACTTATGGCTTGAGAAAGTTACTGAGGTGCAGAGTGAGGAATGAATGAACATTGTTCATCTGTAACACCTCTTAACTCTAAATGGCAGACTTTAGCAGACTGAGGTTCAAATGTTCATTATGCAGACACATAGCTAATAAGGAGCTCAGTTGATAGGGGAGCCTGTATCTATGAAGGAGAATGAATTGAGTTTGTCAAAAAGTGGTGATTATGGTCTCATACTTGTATGGAATCTAAAAAGCTGATTTCATAGAAGTAGAGAGCAGAATGGTGGTTACCAGAGGCTGAGAAGGGTAGAGAGGAGAAGGTAGGGAAAGACTGGTCAATAAGTATAGTTACAGTTATACAGGAAAAGAGCTTCTCATGTTCTGTTGCAGGGTGAAGTGATTATACTTGACATTGTATTGAACATTTCAGAACAGCTAGAAGAATTTTTAATGTTCTTACCACCAAGAAACGGTAAGATAATGGGTATACTAATTACCATGATGCGATTATTACATTATACAAATATGTACATTTATTATGTGTCACTTAAAACTAATTTTTTTAGAAATGATGAGCAAAGTGTTCACACCTCAGTTAAAATGGGTGAATTGCAAAATGCAGGTTGGAAGTCAGGGGCCATAGAGGAAAGCTTTTGACATTTTTAGGATGTGAAAATGTATGCCCTGTATTCTGCTGATCTTTTTTCTTTTAAGAAAAGATAATTATCAATATTTTGTATGAATATATCTCCATTTTCAAATGTTTGTTTTCTCTTTACATAAAAATTAAAACACTATGTCAGCATTTTGATACATAGTACATTACTGGATAGAATGCAGTTTTAAAGACTTCTGATTTAAGAATTCTGGATTTAAAAATCTCCAAAATCTAGGCTGCATTATAGAAATATTTCTCGTTGGGGTGACAGTTAACCTATTTTGAAAGGCACTGAGTGAGGTCAGCTAAGTAGATTGTGGGTCATTCTTGCTCTGTATAAAAATATTTACATTTTACCTTTTAATTACTTATTTGTTTCTTTGTAGTCCTGGAGATGGAATCCAGGGCCTTGGGCATGTTAGGTAAGGGCTTGTCTTGGTTACTTTTCTCTCACTGCTGAGACAAAATACTTGACACTCAAAATTAGGGCAGGAAAGGTTTATTTGGTTCACAATTTGTGGATGTTTCATTCCATATCCTGTTAGCTCCAAGGCAGGATGACATGACACATGGCAACTGTTCAAGGTGGTGGAGGACAGCAAAACTAATGAGCAAAAAGGGGGAGGGTGACCAAACCCCTTTTCCTCTCTTATGTTGTAAGCAGGTTCCCACACTCTTAGGGATGGTGTAGTACTCACACCATCTCCCTGTCCTCTTGCACAAGATGAGGATGTTTACAAAGCAACAACCCTGGCTCCCTCTTGAGTCACTTAGTTAAACTTCTAAACTTTTAGAGTTCACACAGTGTATCACCCATTACAATCCACCCCTTGTTAACTTGATAGCCAGACATATTTTTTCTTAAACCAGTTTCCTGTTACAAACACATACTTGTTCACATCACTTCACAACTTGAACATTATAACACAGGTGTAACAATCCTTAAGAACCAGTATTAAGTCCATCAACATTATATTACATTAGAACCATAACATTCTGCCCCTGGGTCCCCAAAGACTCCTGCATATCCCTTTATTCAAAGAGCATTTAGCCCTTCTGCAAGAGTTGCTGAAGTCCTAACAGTTTCAGCATTGCTGAAAAGTCCAAGTCTTGGATCTCCTCCAAGATGTAAGACAAAATCTTAGTTGGAAGCCCTATGTACAAATAAAAACAAAGTTAAATATTTTAGACATTCAGTGGCATAAAATAAACATTTTCATTCCAAATGTTACAAACGGAGATACAAAGGATCGGGACCAAAGCAAGTCCAAAATCCAGCAGGGAAGACATTAAGTCCTGTAGTTCCATGTCCAGTATCTGAAGCAATCTGTGCGCTCCAAAGGGCTTGAGTAACTCCACCCCTATGGTACTCCTGGTGGCACTTTTGTAGTTCCCATAGCTTCACTCTAGGCCCCCTTTGCTTCCTCCTTGCAACTTTCCTTACATGAAACATGGTCCCGGTTTTTCCAAACTTCTGGGGTCTCCGCTGCACCTTTGGCTTCACACTCGGCTTCACACATTGCCCTCTCAGGGGGACTCTGCCTGGCCCCTGAGGCCCTCTGAAATCAGGTTAGAAGCTGCATTACCCCAGACTTCTGCATTCTGCATGCACCTAAAACCAGCTCCATGTGGATGCTGACAGGGTCTACTACCACCTGGAGCAGTAGCCAGGCCTCCTCTCACTTAGCCACAGGGTTGAGTGCCTGGCTCACTGCGCATTGTGAATCCAGTTTTGAGGAACTGCTGCCACTCTGGAACATGGTGCTCTGTGAGTTTTCCTCAAAGCAGTCTTTCACTTTTGCAGTTTTGAGGCTGCAAAGGGTGGACTTTCTGCTTCTTGTGATGCCCTCAAGCCATCTTCTCTATTCTATTTCTTCTCAGCAATTGTGATCTCCACAGCTCTTTCTTTGCCGCCCACAGCTTTATTAGAGCTTCCTATCTGGCCAAACACACATTTTAAAACATTCTTCTGGGCTCCTCGCTCTTGATTTGCAACATATATCTGGCTAAAAGCCCCCAACTATAGCCATTCCACAGCCTCAATGTTCAACTGCCTTGAAATTTCTTCTCCCTGATTTTATTAGTCTACTTCCCTTAATCTCAGTCTCAGACAAAGTCTCTGGACAGGAACAAAATGCAGACAAGCCATAACATACATCATCTGGAGTCCAATAGTCAATGTAGTCCTCAGCAGAAACCTCTTGAGTTTCTTGTTTATTGGCAGGGTTCCTATTAGCCTTCTGGTCTTGTGGCCTCTGACCAGAATCTCCCACACAAAACAGCCAAAGGCAGTCCAGTTCTACTCTTTCAGGCAACATCTCTGAGTCTTTCCAAACTCTTCCCACAAGACATTCCCAAGGCTATTGAACCACATGGTCAGGTATAGTCAGCAAGACCCTGCTCCCTGGTACCAAATTCTGTCTTGATTACTTTCCTCTAATTGCTGGGACAAGATAGTTGACACCAAAAATTAAGGAAGGAAAGGTTTATAGCTTATAATTTGTGGAGGTTTCAGTCTATATTCCACTGGCACCAAGGCAGTATCCTGTGGCAGCAAGTGTTCAAGGTGGCAGAAGACAGCAAAGCCAAGAAGAGCAAAAATGATGTGGGGAGAGCAAGCCTCTTTCTCTCCCTTACATTGTAATCAAGCCACCCCGCCACCCGCCAAAGGGTGTAGCACACATAATTTCCATGCTCTCCTCCTGCACAGAATGATGTTTACAAAGTAAGGGCCCTGGCTCCCTCTGTGTTGCTTAGTTAAACTTCTAAACTTCTCAAGTTGACACAGTGTATCGACCATTACAGGGCCCTACCACTATGTTATATCTATGATCCCAGGATTTAAATTTGAAGCAGAAATTGGAAAAGATTATCATCTATTCATCACCTCCATACCTGGTCTTGACTTCTCAGTCACTTGAATTTGTAACTTTTTTTTTGTTTACATCCATTGTCTGATATAATTATCACTTTTCATGAATAAGGTGTAGTGCTGATGGGAGAGAGCCATTGGGAGAAGGTGAACGGCTGAGCCTCAGAGGGTGGGAGGTGGGTGTTACATAGCTAAAGGGATCATGTCTGGTCAGTGAGCCAGCCACTGTTGCATTTCCACTAAGCTTCATTCAGAATGAAAAGCAGAAAGGAAAGGAGAGAACAGTATATGAGTTAATAGAGAACCCACTGTAATTGTAAAGATACTTAAAAGGCACAGAGGAAAGCAGACCTAGAGAAATTCTTTAGCAATGAAATGTTTTCTAGTCATTATAAAATCATTTTTTAGAAACTGACTTGGATGAAAGTATGATTCTTATCTGGGTCTACGGAATGAAAAGCTGATTGCTGATTTTCTGTGTGAACCAGTGTTTTTGTTAGTGTGAAGTTAGTAGTCAGATGCACCATAAATTACGAGAGGTTAACAGTTTCCAGATGTGTTTGATATTTGTTTAATAAATTTGATGTATTCTCAAGAAATTATGTTCTCCAATTTAAATAGACAAGAATTTAAATTGTTATATGAGACTATGAACAGTAGAGAAATATATGCCTTTACATCTTAATAAGAATTTAATTGCAAGTCAAAATTTCTCTTTTAAAGTTTCCAAAAACAAGAACAAATCATGGCGCCTTCAACCTTCTAAAAATATGACATTTGTTATAATTGTCACCTCATAAACATGGTGTGTAGTTCATGAAAGTTCTTAGTATTTATATCAATTAGTTTCTGCTGCTATCCATTGATTAATTTATATAGCCTGGCCTATGTTCCTATTCTGAGGGAGAGTTTCAGATATGTTATGAACTAGTTTAGTAATTTAAGCTGTCATTATTAGTGACAACGTAAGAACTAAGCTGTTTTTCATAGTAAAAGTGAAAACTGGACTTTCCAAATATATTTCAGAAGTAGACATTTTAAAATTACATTAAAATGATAGTGAGCATTACTCTAGCAAACGTGTTTGTTGATTTAGGCTCCTATGAGTAAATGTTTTAGAGGACAAACTCTAAAGGACAGAGGTCTGATACAGATAGAACTCTTTCTCTTGTTCTTATCCTTTGTATGAAACTGATAAGACTGACTGTGTAATAGAGTCTATGTAAGGCTGACTTCCTAATAGGTGCATGTCTTATGGGCGGGTATCCAGACATAATGTGGGTACCTGGGGGCAATGTCTTTTCCATTAAAAGTGACTTTCTACTCATTTGTTTGTATTATTTTGCCTCAGATGCATACAATATTTAAATGCCTGATGGATTTTAAAGAGGCTACCTGAATTCAATTTGTTTCTATAAATGCAGTGATAAAGTGATGCTAACAGCCACCTCTTGGATTGCTTTAGACTTGATATAAATAAGAATACTAGCAAGGTTGGATTATTAAAAATATTGATTCACTAAAATTACTAAGGTACTTGAACCCTCTATCAGTGCTACTAAGTAATGGATTAATATTTTGGATCCATGAAAGCTGGATACAATTTTAATGTCTGTAGGGGGTTAATATAACACTGTAGAGAGATGACTCATTATTTACCTTATAAATTTAGCATGTTTCAATAAGAGACAAACTTAAATAAATTGCCCAAACTACCACAATGTCTTAAAGATAATTTTGTGCCTGGGGTTGCACGTGCCCATCACCTCATTTAGACCCCAAACTCCTAGAGGATGGGATCTAGGTCCTTTCATCTCTGCAGTCCTCATCTAGTGTGGTGTCTAGCACATAGCCTGATTTCCTCAGGGGCAGTCTGTGAACACCAAAATCAGATTTATGTAGAAAGTTTTGCCAGTGAGTAGAACACATCCACAGAGTTACCAGATAGACATCTCCAGAGTGAACTCTAACCTGAGATAAGTAGAATAAATGCAATGGGTAAACAACCAAGCCCCAGACCTTGCTGTCCGCCCACTTGGAGACATGCTATGACTGTAGTGGCTAAGTTTTCAGGGGGATCTGCTAAGGTGCAGGCCTCTAGATACACAGATAAAGGAAGCGTATTTATAGTTAAAACTTGCAAATTGAAAGGATGTGGTTTGAATCAGCCTTAGCCATCTGTGTCAGAGGACTGATGTACACACTAAGCAAGATAATTCGTGTAAAAGGTTTTACAAAATTCTTAGAATAAGTATACCCTTATAAATGTTAGCTTTTTTCTGCATTTTTCTTTTCTAATTAAAGTGTTTACATTCTTCTTGGGACTTAGAAAATGAGGAGAACTTGAAAATTATTAGGTTAAATTGTTTTTCTAATGAACCATCCCCAAACTAGGCAATATACTTACTGACTCACAAGTAGGTGGGTTGGCAGTTTGGGCTGAACTTAGCTGTGTCATGAGAAGGCCAGTGTTCATGGTAGTGGCCAAAGGGCTTCTCAGAGCAGTAAGAGAGGGAGCAAGCTCCAAGAGCAAACACTTTTCAAGCCTCTGCTTGTGTTCTGTTTGCAAGTCTTTCTTTAGCCCAAGCCAGACATGTGGTGAAGAAATATTCAACAGGAAGAGAAAGAATCCACCTCCTGATGCACAAAGAGATGGGCAAAATGAGATGGAAAAAATTTGGCCATTTTTGTAATCTACACACAATGAATTTTACTGAGTGCTTTTCAGACATTAAGCTAGTTGATTCACGTGTTATTCATTTAATCTCATGACAACTTTCTGATATATATGACATTATTGCCATTTCAAAGATAAGAAAACTGGTATGCAGAAAAGTTAAAAGACTTGTTACATATTAGGCCAGAATAGCCTTAATACTTTAAGTGATGGCATGGTCTTTTATGCACTGTCTTTTGTAGCATAGGTGATTAGACAATTAGACAGAAGTGCATGCTTTCATTAAGGAAGATTTGATTAAAATAGAGTTTGAAAGATTTTTTTCCTTTTCCACTTACCTATTGAACTGTGGGTTATGTGTGTTTCAGTTACTTTTCTCTCATTGCTGATACAAAATACCCAATGCCCCAAATTAAGGAAGGAAAGGTTTATTTAGCTCACAGTCAGTGGTGGTTTCAGACCATACTTGGCTGGCTCCAAGGCAGGGTGGCACATGGCAGAGGGCAATCGGTCATGGCAGCAGAAAAGAGCAAAAGCCAAAAGAGCACAAGGGAGGAGGGGTGGCAGGCAGCCTATTTCCCTCCCTTACACTGTATTCAGAGTATCCGTCCCAGGGCAAGTGTAGCATTCACACCCATAATCCCAGCATTGAACTATGGATCAATCATAAACTCTAGAAGCCCACCCCATGACTGCGTGAGGCTTTGGGGGGACATCCTGACACAATGCATTTACTTGGGTTAGAATAAAATTATTCTTAAAAATTTTTGCTCCTTTAAAACCCTGCAGAAGTTTGTAAGAACTGGTTTTTTGTTTGTTTTCTGCCAGGTCCCACACACAGCCTGGATCTCACTGCATCCTGGACATGACTGAGCCTCTTCAATGGGCCAGATACCACTGGCAACAGCTGATGGGTGGTAGAACTGGGAGCGATGATGAGAGGCTGTACAACTACTCTGCACTGCTTGCCTGTGGGGGGAAGTCCTCTGAGACCCCTAAACTGGCAGGAAAGCACCGTGTTGTTATTCCTCACCTTCAGCTCTTCAAGGATGAGTATGACAAGTTTTCTGGGACCTACATGAATAACCGAATACGAACAACAAAGTACACGCTTCTGAATTTTGTGCCAAGAAATTTGTTTGAACAGTTTCATAGGTACCATTTTTTTAATGAAATCTTAGGATTTTTTTAATCATTCTAATGGAGACATCATTTTTTTTTCACTTTTATAACACTGTACTAAATTTCAAGGCTAGTTGACATCATCGTGCTGATTAGGATCTAGTCATGCTACAGATTGATGACCTCTCATCTTCGTATAGCACTTCACAATTGCTAAGATATTACCAGAGAAGATATTAATTTATATCATTATAGATTAGGACATTCTGACTATGGTGTATCCATTGTCATAGTAGTGATGGGGAGCTAGCCACATGCTGTAGCTTTGGGTGTTCTTATTCTAATTTAGTGTCATCCTGCATTTTAGTTACAGACTTTTCTTACTTGATAGGATGGGGAGAGAGAGAGCTCTGCATGAAATGCAAATGCATGGGGTGTTATTAAGTGAAACAGTGATATACTTGACTTCAGTAGGCATTTAGTAACACTCACCTCTGAGTTTAGGCGTGGAAGGAAATGCGGGTAAAATTGTTGCTCCTTTCTTTAGGGAGCCTAACATTTAGCCATGGAAATAAGATATGTATACAAATGATGCAAGGACATGATTTATGTGGTTAGTGTTACAAAGTTCTAAGAAGAACAGAAGCCTCAGAAATCACAACACTACCTGGAGCGGTAGAAGGGAATATGACATTTGACTCAATCCTGGAGGGTATGTGAGATATTCCGGGCAGTGTTTATTTCAGAGGGACGAAGGAGTAGAGTAAAAGTACAGAAGTAGTAGCATAAAAGGATTGTTTGAAGCCGTGGAAGTGATCCCTGTAGGACACATGGTGGGAGCAATTGGGAAAATGTTGGAAACACTGGCATAACCCACAAGAGGCATCTCTAAGTCAGGATAAAGAATCTTGATCCCAAACTACAGGCATAGTTTTAAATAGAGGAGTACCATGCATATGTCTGTATTTCACTGTAGAAGCAATGGAAGGGCTTACAGCCAAACTGAAGACCAGAACAACATTTAAGAAGCTAGTGTATACATCCTGGTGAAGATGCATATGAGACCAGTAAGAAGGATAACCCACTGGAGATACTGTGGATTAGATGTGAGGAATTAAGTGAAAGCAGGAAAACAATGTCATGAACATGTTGAACTTCGATCACCAGGAAGACTAACAAGAGAAGGAAAGGCAGGAATAAAAAGGCTTGGTTTGTTTTAGTGACTATATCTGAGGTGCTGGTGTGACTGAGATTCTCAGCATACATTATTGGTTTTGCTGTATTTATTCTCATGATCCCTTGATATAGGTTTTATTTGCTTTTATTGAATAATGGTTATGTTAAAATACAGATCTGAATTTGTTGGATTAATGGGTTTATGTGCTAAGGTAATTATGTCCCAAATGTATAGAATTTGCAATCCATACAGTTTTAGGTACTTTTTCTTGTTGCTAAGACAAAATACCGACACTGCAAGTCAAAGAAGGAAAGGTTTATTTTGGCTCACAGTTTATAGAGGTTTTAGTCCATAATCAGCTGGCTCCAAGGCACAGTGGCTTGGTAGAGCAGTTTCACAGAGAAGAAATAGTTCACAGCAGGCAGAAGGCAGGAGGCAGAAAAAAAAAAAAAAAACAGTAAGCAGCAAGTGATGACAGTAGCCCTCTTTCTGTCCCTTATATTCTATCCGGTCTGCATGCCCTTAGAGTATGTAGCACTCACCCTCAGGGCGTGCCTTCCCATTATCCATATCCAGAGCTATGCCTGACCAACCATCCAACTAATTTAGTAATCACACACCCTTAATCCCAGCATGAAATGCTTTAGATCTAGCCACTTCTGAAAAGCCCTACCTGTGACCACATGAGTCTTTGGGGGATACATCTGGACACCAGCCATAACAAATATATTCAGTGAAAAAAATCAGAAACATGGAAAAGTCCCTCGGGGTTATATCTTTCGATGTGGTTTACTTAGAAATAATCCAAGCCACTGAAATAGCAAAAACGTTAAAAAAACTTTTCAGAGTAAAAGGAGTTGGAGATGAGGGAGAAGTGTGGGTAGATTCTTCTCTTGAGAAGCTTTATGATTGGTGGTCAAACGTGATTAAAAACTCAAGGGTCTGTGCAGGATTGAGATTTTCTTCTAAGGAAAAAGACATTTTGAACTTATTTTATGGCTAAAAGTAAAATTCTAAAAAATAAAAGTAATATTCTAATGAAGGAACATTTGAATAAATAAAATAGAGAATGTAAGAAGTTTCTGAATAATATGGTTCTGAATAGTTTAAAAAATAAAAGGGTTAGTATCAAGGAAAAAAACACTCAGGCCTTCCAACTTATTTTGAGTCTTGTTTGAATCTAATGTTAATATTTGGTTATACAAAATGATAGAGCATTAAAACACATTAACTATGAATTTCCTCTTAATTTTTTTTAACTTTAAAAAAGAACATAGCACTTTCTTTTTTGTCATATTTTGTTGCACAATTTAAGGCTGTTCCACTCAAATAAGCACTATTACATATTTCATAAAAATTTACTTTATTAAAGGATGTCCCTAGCTGATGTCTAGAAGGATAATAAATAGTTTGTTCAGGTTTATTAGATTGTGCTATATTATTCTGTTTTGTAAAGTACAAGATTGACTTATACAAATCCATAAGAAAACACAAAATAGTCATTTGCCGTTTTTACTTCCCATGTTGAAGTAACTTACTGACTATTGTCTCTGTGTGTGTTGCAGGGCTGCCAATTTGTATTTCCTCTTCCTAGTTGTCCTGAACTGGGTGCCTTTGGTAGAGGCCTTCCAAAAGGAAATTACCATGTTGCCTCTGGTAGTGGTCCTTACAATTATTGCAATTAAAGATGGCTTGGAAGATTACCGAAAATACAAAATTGACAAACACATCAACAATTTAGTAACTAAAGTTTATGATAGGTAAGTACAATGGGAGCTTCCGTAGGGAATATACATATATCATTTAGAAATGCGTTACTTTTTCACCCCCTAGGTGTGGCCAGGCCCCTTTTGGAATTGTGTACAACTTACATTCCTTACAATCTTACAGTGAATTCAGGTCGGGTGTCAGAGGAAAACAAAAGTGTGTAAGCCATTGTCTACTCAGAACTTGACAAAACAAAAGTTTCTATGACTCATGTATCACGGTACTCAAAGAATTAAACTTCAAACCATAGAAGGAAAGCATACAGGTAGTTCAGCTCTAGATGCCATAATACAGGATTAGGAATAGAATAGGATATGAATAACAAGAATGAATTTGAGTGGATATAAAAAAACGGACGGAATATGAAAAGAGAATATACAAGCTGCTTACGGAGGAAAGGGATGGTGAAAAGTGGAAGTCTTTTTTGTGCGTAAAACTTGGCTCATTCCATTGTGACAAACCAGTACTTATAAATGGAAATCTACTTGTGAGCATATTTTATACTCCTAGTAATAGAAATATTTCTGGAATGGAAAGTCTAGTCAAGAATAAACTCAGTTAAAACAAATGTTGAGCTACAATGCGTATTACATGCAGCTCTTACAGTTTTATCTTTATGAGTAAATGAATACTTAGTAAACAGTATGGGCAAGTATAACTTGTCTTTACTTTTATAAGAACCATAGCAGAAAATGTTAGGGAAGGTATGTTTGAAGAAGTGATTTTTAGGCTAATTGCAGAATTCTGAATTTTGTCCATTATTAGATTTTTTTCAATAGCTTTCACAACATTTGTTTTAAAATCTACCAAATGAGGGGCTGGGGATATAGCTCAGTTGAATAAGTGCTTGCCTAGCAAGCGCAGGGTCCTGAGTTCAATCCCCAGTACCGAAAAAGAAAAAAAATCTACCAAATGAAGAAGAGGTATACTTCTTCTTTGGAAAATGATGTGAGATACTTGAATTAATTTAGTTAATTTTTCTTATACTTACATGTACTCTAAAGGAACCAGAAAAACTGATGTATTCAATCAAACAATGAAATATTACAATATAAGTCCATGACCTGCATTTTAAGCTCATAGAATTTTTACTCTAACAATTCTATGGTTTATTCATTAATGTTTATGTACTTTTAATAAACCAGGGAAAGGGGTAAAAGTTTAATATTGATTTTTACCTTAAAAGAGTAGCTGTATGAAGTAACACTTTAAAATGATTATATAATGTCCTAAGTCTAGATTTCGACCAATTTTAAGATCACTCACATACTAACAAATTTAGCAAGTGGAAAGAATGCTTATTATATGTAATTTTACATATAAATCCTTGTATACAAGCGATTGCTTATTTTTAGTGCTAGTCTACAGCTAACATGTACATTAGATCATGTTATCATATGTATCTATATGCTTTTGTAGGTTCTTCTAAAATATTGTAATTCTAATTATCTTACTTAATATCTGTGTAACCCTAGGCAAAATAAATTAGCTAAACTTGAATGACTAGCCAGTTTCCTTCATTATAACTACAATAAGACAGCAAGCATCGTTACTAGACCGAAATATTAAATAAAAGTTATTCATCAAAATTATTATTGCAGCCTAATAATAACTAGCTAGAGTTTCTGTTGGTCACATCATAATTTAATCAACATCTGAGAATTTTTAATAACATTGCACTACTTTTTTAGATACTAAAATTGTCCAGTGGAAGGCATACAATAGCTTTTTCTTTAGGTGTCCTTTGAGACACAGTCCAGACCTATTTTGGATAGTTTGCGTGTAAGCTTAAGGTGGAACAGCACTATCCCAGGCATTTATTTAAAGGCAAGTCTAAAATATCAGTTTAAGTTGCATTTCATTAGAGATTTTGATAATTTTAGGTCTTTTAAATCTATATTCTATGTAATTTACTTTTGTTCAAGGGTGTGAAGAAATAACTTATATTTCTTCCCAATTGTTCTTCGAGCAATTATGATAAGCTTACAAAGAAATAAAGACAGGCTATAAAAACCATCCTGTTGATTTAAATATGCTGACTTAAATGCCTATGAATACAAAGAAATCATTTAAGAGAACAAATTATTTCTCAGAACATAGTGAAAATATGGGGCTTTTAAATTGAGGGAGCTTTGGAAGAAGAATATTAACATTTCTAGGCAGATAATTTGGTTCTTGTACTATGTAGTCTTTCACAAGGTGCTTAATTTTGGCAAATATCATTTGAAAGAACAAACACTAGTTTAGATATTAACATTTAAGCCCTATTATACCCCAATTAAATTTGAATGATCTGTTGTAGAAAACCTAACTTTCTTAAGATTGCCTTTCAAGTAGAAGCCATTTGTAAGGTTTTAAGTTTTTTCATGATAGAAAATAGAAATGTCTTGAAAATAACACCATGAATCATTCGTTAAATTTGAGTGTTGATTATGTGCTTGGCACCAAGAGATTTGGCAATTTAAACAAGAAATACATACACTGCCTGCCCTCAGAGTGAATATTCTTGTTCCGCCTTCAAAAGTCACCATGCTGTTGATTAGAAGTTTCAAACAGTAGCTAACCTTAGCAGTTCAAGAGTACTACCTGATAAGTTCATAAAATCCCATGATTTTTAAAATGACTCCAAGTATCAGTGGCCTTCCAAGATAATTAATGCATGCCATTTGAAAAAGCAGTGGTTCTTCAAATTCACTTTTCAGTGCACAATTAAGCATGTTTCATTTGGTGGTCTTCAGAAGTGACTATAGCGGGCAGGAAATTAGTGATTGAGTGGACTCTGGAGGGACCTGCCTTGCCTAAAATCCCAGGGCCACTTAGCAGCTGTGTGACTGAGCAAGTCACTTAGCCCATTAAGGGCAACACTTGCTATTTTATGAAAGGGTTCCCTTGTGTTCCCATAATACCAACCACATTGAATTAGTGGATATATAGAAAGCATCTTACAAGTCTTAGCTGTTCTCGTATTCAAGGATAATTCATTTGCTTATTATAAATTTGTTTTAATTTTTTGGAAACATGTTAAAACTCAAAAAGAATGATTCATATCCCCACCTTTTCTCTCTACAATTTAAATTTTTTTTTTTTTTAATTTTAGAGACAGCGTCTCAGTACATAGTCCAGGTTGGCTTTGAACTCAGTGACCCTCCCACTTCATCCTCCCAGTATGGGAATTACAACCATGCACCTCCATGGCCAGCCTTCTTTAAATTTTATAAAGGAAGAAGTAGATGCCCACCCTCGTTTTTACTTCTCTCTCTACACCCTTACCAACTGCCACCCAAGTGAAGTCACTGTTAACAGTTGAATTTATATTCTCAATTTCTCCGCATGCTTATAGAACAGAGCTGTTTACTGCTGAGCTCAGAAGCAGAATGGGCACAGAAGTTGTCCTGAGGGAGGGGTTGCAAGCACTGTGTCCTGACCAGTGAGAGTCACACATAGCACAGACAGCTAAGGAGAAGCAAGAAATTCTAGTTGTGCACTTAGGTCCTGGGAAAAAAAGAAAGTTATTTTCCTAGTTTTAATTCTGTATCCAGGAAGCAACTGTATCCTCATTTTGCATGCACTGCCATTATAAATGTTTCTAATTAGTAAAATGTGGCAGTGAGCTAGCACTGCATCTAATATGGTAGACACACTCTCCCAGACCTCTTTGCTCCTTGTGCCACATCAGCACTGTCTTGGTTACTTTTTTCTTGTTGCTGAGACAAAATACCCAACGGCCCAAATGAAGGAAGGAAAAGTTTATTTAGCTTACAGTTTGTGGAGGTTTCAGTCCATACTTGGCTGGTTCTGAGGCAGAGTGGTACATGGCTGGGGGCAAACTGTTCATGGCAGCAGAGCACAGCAAAAGGGAGGAATTGCAGGCAAGCAGGCAAGCAGCCTCATCTTCTCCCTTACCTTGTAAACAGCCTATCCCCACCCAGGGGCTGTGTAGCACTCCCATAATCTCCATGCCCTCCTTTTCCACAGGCTCAGGATGTATACAAAGTAAGCACCCTGGCTTCCTGCTGAGTCACTCAGCCAAATCTCTAGATTCCCCAAGTTGACACAATGTATAAACCATAACAAGCACTCAGACTGGTGCACCATCCCCACCTCAACTGCAGTCACCCCTCAGCAGTTCAGGTGTCGCTCATTCAGGGCTACACAGTACTCCTGTTTGCTCCCAGAGCACTTGTGGACACCTCTGTCTTATCAAGTTGCTATTTGTGTCTTGACCATAAATTCTTTACAGTAGGGACCATATCTTAATCAGTTTTATATCCTTAGAAGCTCACATGGTATTGACTTATTAATATAGTATATTTATTGGACAGAACTAGCTAGCTATTGAGATTACCTGTTTTTAAAAATCCCAATATGTTCTCCAAATGAGAAAAAATGGAATGAATTTAATTATAAAACTGGCTTCATTTGAATTTTGTTCCATATAGCATAAACATATTCCTTAGAGGAACCCTACTGTTAATATTCAAAAGGGAAAGCAAAACCCTTAACTCTAATGTTCAAATCTGTCCTCTTTCCCTACCTTCATGAATTCTCAGCAAATTTCTACTTAGCCTTTCATATAGAAGTTGAAATTATTTGGCATGAATTATGTATCTGATTCATTTTTTCAACATCCACCTCATGAACTCGAGATCAGAACTATCAAACTGCTTAACATCTTCAACTGTATATCCTACATCAGGTAAAATCTCAAACCGAATTTGTTATGCCTTCTGTGATGCAACCAGTTGCTTCTAAATCTGAGACATGGCCAAAGACACTACCTATTGCCCCAGCATACAAGTTAGAAACCATAGTGCTAATCTTGATACATCCTTCACAGAGTGTAAGTCAGAAAACGTGGTTGTCTCTGATACCTAAATAACTCTTCACTTCATCTCCTCCTGTTCATCTGTGTTGCTGCTGCCTTAATTCCAACTGTTTTCATATCCTCCTTAAGTCATTCTAGTAACTTTCCACTGGTCTCTTGGCTGTTTTCACTGCTAAGTAGGCTGCTGCCAAACAACTTACCTGTTGTTATGTTGCATTAACATAGGAGTGAGTGAACAGAGGTATGCTCGCACCCTTCATCTTGTGTACTTTCGGGGACACTCCACTTTCTGTGGAATTCAGTACCTACTCCAGGTATGTTGTATGGGACAGAACTTTGGAAATGTGATCGCTGCCTGCCTTTTTGAACTCCTAGTTGTCAAAAAGGGAATAGTTTGGAAAAGACAAAGGAGTGATTGATTTGCCTGTCTCTGTAAACTAACAAACTGTTTAGATAACCAAGGATTCCTTTCAGTTGGATCCAAACTTTGCCTCGGTTTTGGGAAAACTATATCCTGAAAAATATCTTTCTTTACATTTAATTGGCCCTTCAAGGAAAATATTTCTTGAAATAGCTGATATAATTTGTATAGCAAAAGATGTACTAGTATGGGTGGTATTCCATTTAATCTATTTTTTTTTTTTTTTTGCGGTACTGGGGATCGAACTCAGGACCCTGCACTTGCTAGGCAAGTGCTTATTCCACTGAGCTATATCCCCAGCCCCCCATTTAATCTAATTAAAAATTTTTAATATATAAGTCATACAGTTGTGGAAATGTTTGACAGTGAATGTGAATATTTAGGTCCCTAAATATAACAGGAATTCAGTAACTTTTCTTTTTAAATAAGTATATTTTGTGACAAATATGGACACCTGGGAGACAGTAGGGCAATGTGACAGATATTTGTCATATATATTAGTTAGTGACTTTGCATATGAAATGCTATTTAACTAGCTGATAGGACATTTTACTGTACAAATTTCCTCATTCTACTCTAAGGAGAATGGTTCTTAGAGCATAATGAAAATTTTGGCCTGAAAGGCAAGAGAAGTTTAACATGAGGCAGAATCTTTAACCTAAAGTGTTGTGTCTTTCCTCTAAAAAGATGCATAGAATGGAAAACCTATACTTTAAAAAGGGATGAAATTTGCCATTCTCCTGTCCAGGGCTCAGGAGTAAACTCAAGACTATTTTATGAACATGGCTGCCTCTCAGTGTCTGAGAAGGGGGGATTGGGGTGGGATTTGTTCTAGGACCCTCCCCCAGAGAAGCTCATATCCCTCATGTAAAACATATAGTATTTGCACATAAAACCTGCTCACATCTTCCTTCACACTTTAAATCATTTCGAGAGTAGCAGTGATACATAGTACAATGCTGATGTTATGCAAGTAGTAGTTATACTATATTATTTCTGGAATAATGACAAAAAGGCTCTACATGTTTAATACTGACATAACTTTTCTTGTTTTTAGTTGTTTTTTTTTTTCCGGTACCGGGGATCGAACTCAGGACCTTGCACTTGCCAGGCAAGCGCTTATGCCACTGAGCTATAACCCCAGCTGACATAACTTTTCTAATAAATATTTTCACCCTATCACTGATTGAATCCTCAGATGTGGAGAGCTGACTTTATGGTGGTATAATGATTTTTAAAGTGCTATGTGTTAATAGTTTATTTCACTTTGTTTTGCTTATTTGGCCTTCCTGTCTCATGATGGGAAGCTCTCTGAGAGCAGAAGATGTGACATCTGCCCCCCCACCTCCACAGAGCAGTGGGCAGGAACTGCTCTGCGTTATGAAGGGCAACTTAAATTTATTCTAGAATGGTAATAGAATAATACATAATGGTTCAAAATCCTACAGGCAAAAAATAACTAAAAGTTATGTTTGATGACTTAGTGACTAAATTTTCAGATGAAGCATTTGCGGAATTTAGGCTTTGCCAATGCTGAATTTCCCTTTCAGCATCTCATACACTAAAATTCACCCGGATAGTTTAGACATACTTGAAATTATCCACTAAAATAGAAAATGATCGTTTATGTTTTCAGCTGAGTGTATTATTGAACTTTTCTCTTTTAAATTTTAGGAAAGAGAAAAAATACATTGATTGTTGTTGGAAAAACGTCACTGTTGGGGACTTCATTCGCCTCTCCTGTAATGAGATCATCCCTGCAGATATGGTGTTACTCTGTTCCACCGATCCTGATGGAATCTGTCACATTGAGACTTCTGGTCTTGATGGCGAGAGCAATTTAAAACAGAGGCAGGTGGTGCGGGGCTTTGCAGAGCAGGTAAATCATGTCTTCTTGGCTGGGGATTTATTAACTTTCTTCCTGGAAAATGACTGAGCTCATTTCCATAGTACAAATAGAGATCTTAAAATTCATCTTCACCATTGACAGAATAGAATCCCTGAATATTTAATCCACTTTTCAGGTAGCAGTGGATGTGTACTATACTAGTCAGATAATAGGATAATATGATTTTGAAGTTCAAACACTTCAGTCTGACAATCATTATTTGTTGCAACAGATTTATAAGAACTTGAGAGAGTTAAACTGCAACTTGGGAAATTCTTTTGGGATAGAAATGATCATCTTCTAATTTGTTTTTCTTAATCTTGTATTTCATTGTTCATTTTATGTTGATCATTATTCCTAAAAATGTATTTTACTTACATATCAAAGCATTTTAAAACTTTTGTGGCTTGTTGTGCCACATAATTTCTGGATCGTGGCTCCATTGTGGTGAGGGAAGCAATATCTTTGAAGGTACATTGACATGAATTTGAGTGACTCTTGTAAGGGACAGCGACTTTTAGCATATCATTTTAAGATAGAATAATTCTAATCTTAGTGCAAGCCTCAAAATGTGTCTTGAGAAACATCCCAGAGGGGTTGTAAAGAGTTAACTTTGCAGTCCTGACTTGCCTTGAAATACTTCTCCAAAGACAAACCTTGCCTGAGTCGTTTCACCCTTCCCCTGGCCCTAGATAAACATTATATCTAAAAGGAGACATATAAAACAGGGTACAAAAAATATATATCACTGTGGCCGGATCCTGGCCTGGTCACGTGGCACAAGGAAACCTACTGTGGCCAGGCCTAAACATTCCAATCTATTACCATGAAAACCAAAAATGTATAGAAGATAAAAACAGAGACAGTTAAGGGCTATATTCCTAATCAGCAAATCAGAATTGGAGGCAACTGGTCCAATTAGTTTAATTAAAGTTAATTAAAACTCCATGTGTTCTAAACGAGTTGTTTGATCTCCTGCAGAATTCAGCCCAATTTTTGCTGTAACACTCTCAGCTCTACCATGAGTTGCTAAGTGACTTCAGTCAACTTAAACACTTTACACTTCCATTTTATCTTAAAACAGAAATTATATCTTTTTCATAGTGCTGTCGTAAGACTCATGTAAAATCGTCATGCTAGCTTCCCTTCTCTTTTTCTGGAAACACTTTAGATAAAGTATTGAAAAATTGAATGGTCTTTTTTGGGGACTAATACTAAGTTGTGATTTCTTTATCATACACTGGTAAATAAAAAACTGTGCCTCTTAATGCCACTATTTTAATAGATTTCATCTTACAGTTGGGCCCATCTTTCTACCTACAGATTTCACTGATGTCCTCTGTGATTGATGTGCTCCTGAGCTTTCTGTCACTGTAACTCTAATTAGCAGTCCTGTACCTAAGATGATAGCAAAAATTTTACCTGACTCAAAATCTTTTATGCCACTACATGCCTACTTTGAGGTTGATTCCAGTTATTACGTTTTAAAGCACACTTCATATTGATTCAAGGGTGAGAACTCGAGAATTTGATGATCTCAATTATAATTGTGGTCCAAGTACCTTTTGAAAATCTTAGAAAATTCTTATGTCTGTCTGTCCTCACCTGTTATTTCGGTTGCATTATAGTACCTACCTCATGGGCTTGTCAAAGAAAAATCAGAACCTCATTGTAAAGTACATGATGTATTGCTGGGTATGGTGGCGCACACCTGTAATCTCCTGCACTCAGGAGGCTGAGGAAGGAGGATTGTTGTGATTTCGAGGCCAGCCTGGGCTACAAAGTTAGTTCAAGACCAGTCTGAACTGCATAATGAGACCCTATCTTAAAAAGACAAAAATAAAATAAAATATATGATGTAGATTCTACCATATAAAAAAGACTCATTAAACATTAATTATTAGCAAACTAAATCGTATAACTAATTTTCCATGTTTAATATGATAATACATTTTACTGTTTTATGAGATAATATCAGTAGTAAAAAGCCACACAAAAATAGGACAAAATGGAAAAAGTTGATGTGGCTTGTCTTATGAGTACATGTCTTATAAAAGTATTTTTCTTTAGTATCTGTTAGTTTCATAAAACATTCTAAAACTTATTTGCTTGACCCATTAGAGAATTTAGATATTGATGTCCTGCTTATTTTTAAATTTTTATCCATAAAATTTGGCTGAATAGAATGCATGCACACTTAAGATATTTACATATCCTGTCAATCTCGAAGCTCTCTGTGGTTAAAGCCTAGCAAGAAAAACACTTTCAGTGCTTTGTTGATGAAAAAGTATCTGTGAGTAGAAGCCCTCTTCTTCAGAGTCCTGAATGGATTCTAGTATCTGCTGCCCATCACTTGCGGATGTTTGTTAGAGCTCTGGGCTATTCTGACCCCAGTTAGGGTCCTGTAATTATGCCTGTATTTTCTTTTGTCTGGGCAATTTATGTCGTAAGTCCCAATGACCAAAAACCTTAATATAATCCTAAGGATGAATAATAAAATACTAGTAATATTAGTAATGCTAATAAATACTAGTAATATTAGTAATAAAATAGTTATATAGCAAAGGCTTTATCTTGACTTTTTTGTGTGTGTGATTCTTTATTTTTTGTGATTCTTCTAAAAATATTTTTAGGACTCTGAAGTTGATCCTGAGAAGTTCTCCAGTAGGATAGAATGCGAAAGTCCAAACAATGACCTCAACAGATTCCGAGGCTTCCTGTGAGTGATTCCTATCTTTGTGGGCATGAACAGAATTGTCCTTGACTCGATAAACTTTTGTGTGCTTATACCCAAGTTAAATAGTTAGTGGCCATAAGGTTAGCCATCAATAGAATAGGCTCATCTTAATCATTTGATAGATATTTACCTCTCTATATATATTCAAAACAACAACAACAATAAAACTTTGCTGTCATCATAATCATGGAATGTCTTGCAGAGGTGTAACGGTATCTTACACGGTACCTTTACTAAGCCCAAGACATATTAATGCTTACAAGGAGGTGATGGGACAGAACTGATAAATTACCTGCTAAGATAAGGTCCTCCTCCAGATTTAGAATAGCAGGAGGACAATTCTGGTTGGCAAAAATTGGCAGTGATTTGAAAACATATCTAAGAAAGATTGTGAGAAGCCACGACAGTATTCATTCTGGAGGCTTCCAGTGACGTCCACCTTTTTTTCAAAGTCAGCTAGGATTTGGGGTCTTGCCTGACTTACTTTAAGCTAGGTGTTTCCCACTACAGTGCATTATTGACTCTCAGCAAAGGTATTTACTTTCTTTGAACCTTACTTTTCTGGGTTTTACAAAGAGACAATTAGACCTACTTCACAGTCTCAAGTTACAGGGAGAGAAAACTTCCCAAGTCGTTTTACAGGAGAACATGTCTGCTGTATGTGATGCTCACACTGATCTCAGGGAGCAGGTACATCTATGTAGCGTATCTTGATCCTGTTCATACCTGTTGCACTCCATAGCTCCCTCCTGCCCTCTGACTCTGGATTCCTTTCCCCCATTTTCATTCTTTTTTCCTTGGGTTCATGTTTGGAATGTGTGATGGTTGCATGCACTGTGGGTGGTTGGACACATACCTGATGCATTTTAAATCTTTCTTTAGCCCCCTCAGGCTCCCTCTCTTGCTTCTCTTTTCATTTCCGTAAACTCTATTTCCTTGATTCCTTCTACCAGTATTTTATTTTGCTCTTTGATTATACTTTGGATTACCAAATGAGAGAAAACATGGTATTTAAGCTTGTGTGTCTGGTTTATTGCACTTAGCATTATGTTTCAAGCTGTATCCGTTTTCCTACACATGTCTCAAATTTATTCTTTTTTATAGCCAGATAATATTCCATTATGTATAGATATCATGTTTTTTTGTCAATTTATCTGTTGATGGACATTTAGACTGCTTCCAAGATTTAACTATTACGAATTCTACTGCTATGAACATTATTATACATACATTACTGCAAAATGATATCTGTAACTCTTTAGGAAACTACCAAGGAGGTGAATAGCTAGGTCAAATGGAATTCCTATTTTTAGTTTTCTGAGAAATCTCCACACCGATTTCCATAATGACTAGACCATTTTACACCCTACCACACCAGAAAGCTAGAGGGTTCCTCATTTACTGCAGCCATGCCAGCTTTGCTATCATTTGATGTCTGGTTGTCCTTCTTTTTCATTTTTTGAGACTGGGATTATCCTGTTCTCATTATCTTGATACTAAAAGCATATAGAAAGAGTAATATCCACCATGAGCATAAATTCAAACATTCTACACAAAATTACATGAAATCAAATCCAGCAGTTATAAAAAGGGTAATACATCATGACCTAGACTTATTGCAAGAATGTATGGTTGGTTTAACATTTAGAATCAAATATTATCACTGCATTATCTGTACTAAACTATACCAACACATGAAGAAAAACTAGATAATCATCTCACAAATGTAGAGAAACCCTTTGACCAAGTCTAATTTCCATTTGTACAACAAGAGATAGAAGGGAGCTTGTTGTTCAATTTAATGAAAAGGTTCTATAAAAAAACTTACAGCTAACATCTGTGTTAGTGAAAGATTAAGGCTTGGCCCCTAAGAGCAGAAATGAAGTGTGGATATTTCCTATCACTGCTGGTATTGGAGATCATCCTGAAGTTCTAGCTAACATATTTAGTCAGGAAAAGGAAGGCAGCAAATAAGAAAGAGAGGGGGGGGGGAGAGAGAGAGAGAGGGAGAGGGAGAGGGAGAGGGAGAGGGAGAGAGAAAGAGAGAGAAAGAAAGAAGGAAAGAGGAAAGAAGGAAAGAAAGAAAACTTTTCTTTAGGGCTGGTGTGATGGTCTTTATAGAAAATCTGATGAAATCCTAAGATTTCAAAAAGCTACAAAAAACAAATAGAACTAACACGTGAGTTTAGCAATGTTATACAATCAAGATAAATAAGCTAAAATCAATTATATTTTTAGATACTGACAGTGAGCTATCAGACCTTGAAATTTTAAAAATACAATTTATAATATCAGAAAAAGTAAAATATTGAAGGATAAATTTGACAGAAGACAGGAAAGACC
Source organism: Dinomys branickii (assembly GCA_004027595.1). NCBI lineage: Eukaryota > Metazoa > Chordata > Mammalia > Rodentia > Dinomyidae > Dinomys > Dinomys branickii. Next base: position 237,273 of record PVLD010000427.1, on the reverse strand, counting down.
TGTAAACTGAAAACCACTGTAGACTACTGAGGGAAATTAAAGACCTAAATAAATAGAGAGATACATATTGTTCAAGGATCAAGACTCCACAGAGCTATCATCAGTTTTTCCCCAAACTGAACTATATATTCAGAGCAATAGCAATCAAAATCCTAGCAAACATTCTTTGGAAATTAAACAGCAGATTCTAAAACTTATATGGAGATGTCGTGAGCCTGCAGTAAGTAAAACAATTTTGGAGAGAAGAAAAAACTTAAGGATAACACCCTGTGATTTTCAAGACTTTCCGTGAAAGTACTGGGTGCAAGACAGTGTCACATGGGCGTAAGGATCAGCCAGTGGGTAAATATAAAAGGTTACGGGGCCCAGACACAGACCCACACATGTATGAAGAACTAGCTTTTGACAAGGGTGCAAAAGCAATTTAGTGGGGAAAGGTGTGATGCTGGGACAGCTTGGATAGCTACATTTTTAAAAAATTAACTTCAGTCTATAGCTTTTTCCAATCAAACATTCATTTAAACATGTATCCTGGACTTAAGTGTGAACTAGAATTATAAAACTATTAGAAAAAATATACAGGAAATGTCTGTTACCTTATATCATACAGTGATGTCTTATATACAACACCCAAAGCACTATGTATGCATAAAAGGACAAAAATAAATACGTGAAAGAATTCCTCAATATTAAAAACTTCTGCTGAACAAGTGATACTGTTAAGAGCATGGAAAGATGAATCACAAGATAGAAGGAAATGTTGGTGATGCCTGCATTTGGCACAGGGCTTCTATTTAGAGTACCTGCACAACCTGCTGGCTTTCTGGCTGTTCAAACTGTTACTTGCCTCTGGGTTGCTGATCGCTGTATTTCTTGCCCCGTGGTGGTCACAGGCGACAGGATCCTCTGTGTTTGTGTGCTTCACCATTTGCTGCGCTGGTTCCTGGCTCTGTTAGCCTGGGCGTCGTGCTGCAGTCCTCAGGTGCCGCCTCTCCCTGTGTTCAGACTGGCCTGGCCCTGTTGATGACCATGCTAGTAGCCAGCCTCCACAACTCCGGAGAAATATTTAATAAGAGAATCCACCCTAAATGGATACAGTAATTTTTCTGAGGCATTGTTTTGATCTACCAAAATAGCTCTTTATTCTTTATCTGCTTTGTGCTTTGTTTTCAAAACCAACCAAAATTGAGATGTTCAAGCTCATTGTGTATAGCACGCTTTTTCCTGATCTTACTCTTGGATAAAACTGATGTCCTTCCCTAAATCTACACGCTCAACATCTGATTTCTATCATGTCTGTCATATCTTTATTACCCCTACATATTTCTTTGTCAAACAATCCCTTTTAGACAAGAGGAATTGAGACTGTGTATGTTTGCTACGCACATAAAAGGGATTTTACATGACTTCTCGAATGGAGCGAGCATGTGACTCTCAGTACTTCCTTCAGAATACTGAATTTAGTGTGTGCCTGACGGGTGTGTTACATAGTTTGTATTACATACACTAAAATAGAAGCTGGCTTTTCTAAAGGTGCTATCTTTAAAGTCGTACAATAGTGAAAGATAAGGCTTCCAGGAGAGGAAAGTTCATACGAAGGAGTTTTGGAAATGCTGGTTGTGTGTGTTAAATGCGTTCCCGTAAGGACTCTACAGAAAAAAATGCCACATCAGTGAGAATTAGATGATGCTCCCCTGGACATGCTAAATGTAAGTGGGAGTGCTGGGACCTGATTTCTCCGTCTATATAACTGGGAGTTGAATTAAACTCAACAGTACTTCTATTGCTAGTCATCCCTTGGTGCATAAGCTTGTGTATATGGAGAAATGGAAGTAGATGCCTGTGGTAAGATAATATTTGCAAATTACGGGGATAAAATAATAATCTGTTTCCTTCTTTCTTTGTGGTGTGAAATCTTCTCAAGGAGTTTTTCTTTTCTTTGTAATTCCAGAGAGCAAGGATAGCAGATACATTGGCAACAACTTATACAGGTGTATTGCTTGGAAAACAGTCTAATTTTAAAGCTGAAATTATGAGGACAATTTCAGCATAAGTGAAAAATAGTACTCTTTGTTGTTTTACTATTCCAATAATTTTGCTCTGAGCTTTTTGTCGTTAATTTAGTCAAGCAACTGCTTTGATCATTTTTCAACTCTTTATCACAGAAAGTTTGAAACATGCGAAGTTGGGAGGAGAAACATAATGAGCACCAAGGAGCCGCTGCACGCCTTAGCTATTTCAGTCTTGCCGGCCTGGTTTTACCTGTCCCATTTCCTCCCCACATCTGCACCGCACCATCTTCCTGTAAATGCTTCACTGCATATATACATACAGCAGATAGGGACTTCAAAAGCCACAGCACCATTATCATATCCAAGGGGAGTAAAGCTGTTGCTTACTTGCATGCCAGGACTTTGTTCAAATTTCCACAATCATCTCAAAACTATTTTTAATACTTCTTTTATTCAAACAAGATCAAAACAAAGTCTACAAATTACATTTGGCTAATAACTTCTTAAATTTCCTCCCTCAAGAAATTGGCTAATTAGCTTATAAAACTTACCTTCTTCTGCAGTGAGCTAATTGTCTCCTCCCTATGCTGAGCTCGCCCCCTTCCCACCCCATACTATTCATTTCTCCCTAGAACATAGCAAACATAGATAAAAGTACCAATACGTCCATTCTCAGAGTACTGTGTACAACATTAGAGGCTTCATCTCTAGTGCCTTGATAAAATGCTTCTGGGCTGTGGCTTCCATTCCCACACCTCAGGAAGCTGTGAATTCCCTTGTCCCATTGCCGGACTGGGGGTGTTAGCTTTACCCTTTTGTTATAATGCTCACTCCCAGCTTTTCACCGTACTATTCAGTGTCTTGATTTCAGTCAAGTTGAAAACGATAATTTTCTAATTCTGTTAATAGTTTTTCCCTCATCAGCTATTTACTATATACTAGAAATTCAGTGTATGCTATAAACGTAGATCCTTATTTGGAATATTTCTGCGTTTTTATAGAATAGAAATTGACAAACAATGACTACTGGAAAGCAGTGGATTTAGAAACTTGTGGTAGCTTCCTCCTAGCCAAAGCCAGGAACTGAAGCCACAAAAGCAAATGAACCAGATTTGAAACCTTTCCTATGTGCAGCCTAACTTGTTCCTCTGAGTCAGAAACACTCAAGGGGCATGATTTTATGTTTATACTCCACTTTTCCATTTTAGAATAAATCTCTGTGCTGTCTTTCTTACAGAGAACATTCCAACAAACAACGTGTGGGTCTCAGCAAAGAAAATTTACTGCTCAGAGGCTGCACTATTAGAAATACAGAGGCTGTCATAGGCATTGTGGTTTATGCAGGTTGGTTATTCTAATTTTCATCACTTTTTCTGTGCTTTTCTGCAAGGTACAATTATTGTATTTATTCAAAACTCAGTCTAGGGAAGCAGGAAGTAAATTTTGTCTTTTTACTTGGTGATCTCTCTTTTTTAATGTATCACAAAAGCAGACTACAGTACTGACAAAATATATAACTATCTCATCCAGTTGTCTGCCAGAGTCATTTTTAAATATATTTACTGCTGAGTTTTAATGTCTAAATTTTCTGATACACTCTGTTTCCTGTGTAGGCCATGAAACCAAAGCAATGCTAAACAACCCTGGGCCACGCTATAAACGCAGTAAATTAGAAAGAAGAGCAAATACAGATGTCCTCTGGTGTGTTCTGCTTCTGCTTATAATGTGTTTAACTGGTGCATTGGGTAGGTAAATTTGATTATTTGCTAACATCTTGGCAGTAAAGTATTAATTTTTTCAAAGCAATATTTTAAAATGTTTGGCTTCTAGAATGTATATTTCAATATTTTTCTTCTCATGTTCTTATCTATCATACTTAGGCCTGAAAACCATTAATGTAGACTATATCCATTTATACTATATGGTTCTTGGAAAAATCCAGGCCCCAAAGGAAAATACTCACACCAAGGAGTTTTGGAAAGCAACTTTAATGTAATGCAAGCATGCTGATGGGAACCAGTTCTAAATCATCAGCCCAGAGTCAGTTTTGAGTTCAGTTTAAATAGAGTTTGCAAGCAGGAAGTATAGAGCTGATGGCTGGTTATTACATGACTGGTTACATGGATTACAAGAATCAAATCATATGTTGTCAGGCAGATTTGTTTTAAGCAGTTTTACTTAAAAAGAATTGTTTATCATTAGATAGGAACATTCTGGGAGGGAGGCGGTCTGAGCAGAGCAGACAGAGTCTAAAGTGTTCTTGACTGGGCCATTGTGTTCTGAGCATAAAGTATAGAGTCCTGAAGCAAGCCAAAACAAAAACTACACATACACATATTTTGAGTTGAAAAACACAGACATTAAAGCTGGATGTGGTCAGGTTGACCTGGCCGGCTATTTGGAAAAAGCAGCTGGATGCTAACCGAGCTTAGCAGACTAACTATATGACAAACAGCATGTGCACAGTCACAAGCTATTGACTGGTTTTTAATGTCTACTATAAGATTTTTATAAATTTGCCATGACAGTGCCACAGTACTGAAGGACGAAGGATGAGATTTAGAGAGAGAGAAAAAAAAGGGAGATGAGACTGTTGTATTTTGAACCTGAACATGTTTCCAAAAACAATTGGTATTCAACCAAATGGAATATGCTCATCACTGCTGCTTGCGAAGTAAAGTTCTCTATTTACATAAGATAAATGTATATATAATGTTCTCTTCATGGCTGTGTATTTTTTGAAAGGGCATGGAATCTGGCTGAGCAGATATGAAAATGTGCTCTTTTTTAATATCCCTGAGCCTGATGGATATGTCATATCCCCAGCACTGGCAGCATTCTATATGTTTTGGACCATGATCATTTTGTTGCAGGTAATTTCCATCTAGCTTATAGAATTTTAAGATCTTGTACATTATCCACCTATATTCATGTTCTTTAGCCTACCTTAATACTTTAAAAATTGTTTGGCTCCACAGGTCTTGATTCCCATTTCTCTCTATGTTTCCATTGAAATTGTAAAGCTTGGACAAATATATTTCATTCAAAGTGATGTGGATTTCTACAGTGAAAAAATGGATTCTACTGTGCAGTGCCGAGCCCTGAACATTGCTGAGGATCTTGGACAGATTCAGTACCTCTTCTCTGATAAGACAGGAACCCTCACTGAGAATAAAATGGTTTTTCGAAGGTGCAGTGTAGCAGGATTTGATTATTGCCATGAAGAGAATGGTGAGTATCGGGTTTGCACAAAAATCACTAACATTTGCCCTTTTTGTTAACTGCTTAAATGCCTGATAATGTTAGCACTGCAGTGCTATATTTAAACTTTTGACTACTTAAATCATCCAAATGGACTTTATGTTACATTCTTGTTCCTTTAAAAGTCATGATATACTACTAAATGATACAATGATCTAAACAGTAAATGATAAGCAAATACTGGTGAAATAGATACTCAACTGTTTTGATTGTCACTTAGTACTTCTATCCTTGTCTGTCATTAAGTATTTCTCTCATATTGTATAATACTCCTACTGTACAATATAAAGCTTATGTCATCTCTGCAAATTTACAATGTTGTAACATTTTGTATTGTGTTGTTTAGTATTTGTACCATTGTGTCACTTGGTATTTGTGTTATGATTAGTATAATCTGCTAAATGAATATTTGTTTGATGGTATAAAAAGTGTCCTAGGTAAAGGTCAAGTCAAGCAGTCTGCTGCCTGATATCTTTAAAAGAAGAGTGATTTTAACTTGCATTTCTCTATGGCCAGTGACAATGAGCATTTTTTGTGCATTTATTGGCCATTTTGCCTTTAAGTGTCTATTCATTTGGATTGCTCGCTTTTTGATTTGGTCTTTTATTTTGCAGGTTTAGTTTTTGAGTCATTTAGAACAAAATAGATAAATATGAAGTAGAGAGAAGTTCAAATTCTTTCCCAAATTATGTATTCCATTGTTTATAAATATTTTAATATATAATGCTAATTTTTCATTTGCACTAAAAGTTTATATTAGTTTACTGAAAAGAAAGTTTGTGTTACCTGCTTTTTCCTTTTTTGTAAGAATTTTTTTGTTTAATGTCTTGTACTGAGTAAATACTTTGAAGATAATAATACACAGACTAATAACTATTGCTGTTCTTATTTGGTTATGAAAACATGTTTCATGTTTTCATAAAATAAAAAAAAAGAAGAGTAAATTACCAATGGAGGGAGAAAGTGTGGGCTGGTAAAGTGACAATAATACTGCACTAGAGATACTTCTGAGATTCTAATGAAACTATGGACCATCTCTCTGAAAAATATTTTGAAAAGAATGCTGAGGGAACTCTTAAGTGCCTTTTAGCCCATCTTTTGACCCCTAGATAGCCACTAGTGCTTGGGTAAATACTGAACTTCTGACTCTAAGGAGGTGAATTTTCTAATTTCAAGATTTTTTTTAAGAATTGAACTTTGGTAATTTTGTTTTTTATAAAAGTAATATGTGCTCCTGGTATCACATTGCGAAACCCATTTAAAAGCCCTACTCTCAAAAGGCTAAGCACCATTAGCAGCTGGTGAAGGTATTACCATCCATTTCTTTGTGCATGCCTCTGTATATGTGAACAGGCAGTAGATTCGCACATTTCTATGTCATCAGATAGAATATATTATATTAGTATTTTTCAGTGTATTTCTTTTACTAAACAATGTCTCATGGATTTTTCTCAAAGTCAGTTCATAATAGTAAGCAGAGCATAGTCTTCCACTCCTATTCGATCAAGCTCAGTTTCCTGTTCTTCAAGGCGGCCACTTTGTTTGTTACCAACTGAGTGTCTCTTACCTGGAATGCTGGGAACAAGAGATGCTGTGGATTTTAGCATGTCTTGTGCAGTGTGGAATACTCGCATATAAATAATGTGGTATCTTGGATATAGGACCCAAGTCTAAACACTTGTCTTTCACGTGCACCTCTCACACATAGCTTGAAAGTACAATTGTACAATATATATAATAATTCTGTTTATGACTCAGCGTTCCATAGCATGGAATTTTCCACCTGTGGTGTCATGATCATGCTCAAAATTTTATATTTTGGAGCATCTTGTGTTTTGAATTTTCAGATTAGGGATTTCAACATGTTCTATAAAAACACATGCAGTTAATATTACTCATTCTTTCAACAAGTATTTTGTGAGCTCCTAATATGTAGCAGAAGTCTCTGATTTCATATAGCTTAGAGTTAAGGGCAAGGAATTAGATAAACAAGATTTAGAATTATCACAAATAAGAGAAAATTCTGCATGCAGTATGCATTGTTGTATATATTTATAAGATTATTTTAGAATATTTTTTCTAAAATATAATAATTTACATTCTCACAACCCAGAAAAGTAATGCATTTATCATGCCTAATCATAGTGAGATGAAATTATACTTCTTAGTCTGTGTGATTTTTTATGGACATAGTTAACAGTTTTTGTCTTAATTTTTCTCTTATTAGTAAAGAAATGATTAACTTTTATGTTTGTTAGCCAGTGGAGTTCCTTGGTAAATTGGTTATGCTCTTTTCCTATTTTTAAATGAGATTTCCTTGCTCTTAGTAACTCATAGGGAAGTTTTATGTCTAGAGAGCAGAGCTGATGTTCATTGAGGTCCAAGTCTAGGCTGTGTGTGAGTGGCACCCATGTTTATTTGCATACTTTTGAACCAGTTGTTAAAAACTTTGAACAAAAACTGTGAAGGTATATTAGCCATTTCTTCCATACATGACAGTTTATGTGGTTCACCATTTATCATTGTATTAGTTTTCTATTACTTCATAACAGTTAGTTGTGTAAAAGAATACAAGTCCAGTATACTGTCTTATCATTTCAGCAGGTCAAGAAAGATACTTCCTGTTCCAAGTCTCTCACCAGGCTGAAGTCCAGGCGTGGGCTCGGACTGTGATCTTATTAATGACCTGATCTTATCCTCTTCTTAGCTCACTGGTATTTGGTGTTTTGAGGTTGTAGGACCAAGGTTCCCACTCCACCGGCTGTCATCTGGGACCACTGGCAACTCCCAGGGCTTCCCTGTCACACGCCCTCTCCATAGTATGGCAGTTTTCTTCCTTCCTTCCTTCTGCAGTAGGATCACTTTGGATCTGATTTTAAGGATGTCCAAATCCCATCACACAAGGTGTGTACACCATGGGGACAGCAATCTTGAAGCCATCTGAGAATTGAGACACTGTTCTGACTGTGCCTGCCCTGATCTCTAAATGTTGCTTAGAGTACTGTTCTTATCAAAAGTTTTATATTTTTATTGAAGAAAATTTCTGATTCTTACAGATACATTATTATAAATATTAAAAATTGGAATATTATAGTATATATAATTTCTGCCAGAAATAGTATCTAAACTGCCAAAAACTTGCTAAGATATATTTGCCATATTTTTTTCTTAGTCTCACACATTTTTAAGCCAACTTTTGTTGCCTATGAATATTGAATATTTGTCACATAATCAAAAATTAGTGAGCCATGTTGGATCTAATGTGTTTCAGTATGACTATTGGTAGCATTTTTATTACAAAGTCAACATTATAGAATATTCAGATAAATCAAGATATGAAAATTTTAAAACCATCAGTAACCCCCAAAGTGGACCATTGTTAGCATTTTTTTAGCCTTTTGTTTTCATGTGTGCATGTGAGTATGTGTTTAAGAGTGACATAACAATATACTTTTATTTTTGTAGCTGTTTTTCTTAGGACTTCATTATGACCACCTATCTGTTCTCTCCTTGTTCTTCTAATGGTTTTACTTCATTGTATTGTAGGAATTTCTATAATTTATGTAACTATTCTACCATTGGTGAAGGTGGTTAGTAGTCACTTTCTGTGATACACAATGCTATAGCTAAACCTCTGTTGTGCATTTGCAAGGTTACTGTTTCCCAGAAGTATTTGATCATAAATTTTTCTGTTCAGAAAGTATCTTGCATCTTGCCGCAATAATATTCCACAAAAAATATAATGAAAGCACTGCAATATGTTTTGTATATATAACATTTAAATTTTTGTATCTGTAACCTTTAGAAGGGCTAATATTAACTCGCATTCTCCCACCTTAGTCCATGAATGTACACATCTTGTCCAAGTGAGTGTTTCTCTTCTATGTGCCTTCATTGCAGAAACAAACCCAAGTGGCTAGAATTAAATGCTATCCCTGAATGAACTATAATTGATGAGATACCTCTTTGGGAACCATGGAGGCTTGCAATACTTCTAGCAAGCGCTAACTTTGCCTATAAACATTTCTTTACCATAGAAACATCCAAAGCTTCTGGGATCTCTTATGCAGTGGTTTGAAAACAAGCACATACACACAGATGCACAGTAAATGGCAGTGGGGTAACAGTAAGGGCCCATTCATTCCACAACTCAATTCTGAGACCTATTATTTTCATTGAAATTAAAACTATATAGCAGTGTATCTGTGTTTTGTTGACCAGGGCCTCAAGATTTTCTAGCAAAAGTATTGCTTAGGAGATCTTTCTGTAAAGATTACTGCTCCTTAGGAGTAACCCTTTACACACATGAAGCTGAAATAAATGTGATGTGATAACGAATTTACAAGTGCACGATCCATCATGTACTAACAGCATCAGAACACCTGGGAGTGTGTGAGTGATACAGAAATTCAGGTCCCCTTCTTTTTTTTTTTTTGCGGTACTGGGAATCAAACTCAGGACCCTGCGCTTGCTAGGCAAGCGCTTATTCCACTGAGCTACATCCCCAGCCCCAGGTCCCCTTCTGAGCTTCAATTAAAGTCTGCATTTTAACAATACCCCAGCTCATTAATTTACATATTAAATTTTAAAACACTTCTTTGAAAGACTGCCCAAAGAGAATGCCATTTAAAAGGTAAACTTTGTAGGATAGTGCTAGATTTATAGGAAAGTTGCAAAAATTATAGAGATCTACTAAACCCTCATACTCAGTTTCCCCTGTTGTTAAAGCTAATTGTGATACATTTATCATAAGTACTAAGTGAACATTGATACAACATTTTTAGTTGAAAAATCCATGCTTTATTAGCGTTGCCTTAGTTTTACCTAATGTCTTTTTGTTTCCCAGTATGCCATGTAACAATCATTATTTAGGCTCCTCTGGAGTTGACAGTTTCTTAGACTTTTTTCTTTTTTATGAACTTAACAGTTTGGAAGGGCCCTATTGTGGGGTTTTGTAAAATATCCCTCCATTTTGGCTTTCTGGAAAGTGCCTTCACGGTGTATAACTTGTGAATCTATTGTACATGTGAATCTATTGTACTTTACAAGAACATGGATTTTGGAATCAGGCCTCCTAAGACTGAATCCCTCTTCTACTACTTAAGAACTACATAGATGACTTTGGGCACATTATGTTATTTCTTAGAACCTCAATTCTTAAAAAGTCTCAATGACATGATCTACTTCTTTGGTTAAGAGAGACAAGATCATTCATATAAAGGCACATAAAAATAATGGCAGAGGGTTTAGCCACCCATGAGCAGTAGCTGTTGTTAGTGTTATTCTTGTAACCAGTGTTGTTAAAATAGGGGAAAAAAAGAAATAGGTCTGTTTCTTAAGGAACTCCTCATTCAGTGTAAAAGGCAGTTTAAAGTCAGTATTCTTGGGCCGGGAATATAGCTCTAAGCACCTGCCTGGCAAGCATAAGGTCCTGAGTTCAAATGCCAGTACCAAAAAAAGTCAGTATTCTTGTTCCATTGAGACAGTTTTGGAGGTGGATTAAAGTTTATGTCTTGAAGGCAGGAAATCAGACATTCTTGGGATGTTAGAAATGTACAGGGAATTAATTCAGCACAAGAGCTTTGAGTCTCAGTGATACGTGGATGATACAGTTGGAGGAAGCTTTGCTGAGCATACTGTTTACAAACAGGTGAAAGCTGGAGTGCTGGAGATGCTTGGGAAATGCGTGCACTGTGGAAGGTTGGATGGAAAATGTGTGGATGAGGCAATTGAAGGAAACTAGTTTAGCCTTGGTTTGGGCCCTGTGGAGACCATACCATACAGTACAATAAACTATTCCATGGGCTCATCCCGGCTTTCCAAATATGAAATCAATGCAAATAATAGGCTATAAAGAGGTTTTGAAGAAAGGAAAATATGGTAGTTCCGGATTAAGTAAGGAAAATACATAAAGTAGATAACTCAGTACCTAACTCAAGATCTTCCTTCAGACACAGAATAGATTACAAACATTGTATGTTTTCTTGGACGAGTCATAAGCAAGCATTCCTGGATCCTTTGAGGCATTCATGGAACCAATTAGAACCTACTTTAAAAGAAGTATTAAGTTTTCACTTCTATTTGAAAAATTTTGCTTGTTGATATGATGATCAACTTCTGTTTCTCATACTAAACTTCTTAATTTTTATTGGTCCCAAAACTATACATTTGTAGAAATTTTTTTCTGAACCACATTGTAACTGGTCTGTGTACTTCTTGTAGCTTTCCCCAAAATGATTACAAGTTGAATCAGTCTCTGGATTCTGGATTCTACTCCAATTCAGCTATTTGGGCTGTTTTATCCTGCAGTAGTAGTTGCACTGCCTGACATCATGCCTGATACATGGTTGCATGGTGACTGATTTCCCTAATGATGACTAAGAGCAGTTGCACGGCCATGAAGTACAGCCTTCATTTACATGGGCTTTGAAGTATTCTATTTTTACAACAGCATCGTTTCATTAGTAAATTTCTTGGGCTGCTCAAGGGTTTCTCTGTCTTAGCCCTGTTGAAATTTGGGGCTGAAATGCTCTTTCTTATGGGGGTGCTGTCTACTGCATTGTAAGATAATCACAATGAATAACCAGTAGCACCTCTTCCACAGTTATACAACAATCAAAAGTTCCCCAGGGGGCAAGTTAAGAAACACTGAGCAAACCTAAAATACACAAGTCAATGCAGATACTCCATGAGTAGTGAATATATGCATTTTCTCTGGAATGAGGAAGACCTAAATTCAAATCCTGATTCTATCTCTAGTCAGCTGGTTAACTATAAGTGAAGTACTTTATCTCTCTGGGTCTTAATTTCCTTAGTTACAGGGAGATACAGAAATAGCTCCTATTTGATGACATTATTTTGAATATGAAAAGAAAAAAATATATATATATATGTACTCATACAGACATGGGCGCACATGACCCAAACAGATGCTTGTTAAAAGAAAAATCTCAGTAAATGTTACATCCCCACCCCACAACTTTCCTTTCATGCTGGAGATATTTACTCACATATATATTCATTCTTTTAATAAATATATTTTTAAACTACAAAACACAGAGTCATTAAAACCAGACAGGGGAGATTGGTTTCCATAATGATTTCCCTATGTAAAAGTCAGGGGTACTGGCCATGTGTTGAAATTGGCCATTACCACATGGCTATCCATAGAAAAAACAGAGCATTAGGACTGAGAGAAAAGCTTGGAAGAGGGAAAGAGTTCTCTTTAAACCTTTAAGCTGTTCTCTTAAATTTAAGATGACTATTATGTATTTATTCTACAATATATATTAAGTTCCTATCAGCTACTGCTTTGGACTTTGAGATTATCTTGTTAATAAAAATAAGTCTGCCCTTTTGAATTTATATTCTGTTGCATGATTACATATATTACATATGTGTGTATATATAGTGTGAAGATGCTGGTAAGTACTAGAGAGGGCTGATTTGAGAAGCCGTCCCTGCCGGGTGCGCGAGAGTCTTGAAGGGGGTAAGGGAGCAGGTGAGCCATCCCGGTATCTGCTGGAAGAACCTCGCAGACTTGCAGGTGGTTTCAAGTGCAGAGTTGAACACACAAGCCTGGGTTCCCGTGAGAAGTCAGAACTGAAGGTATAGGTTTAGGGGGCACGTGCACAGATGAGATCACCAAGGAAGAGTGTGCAGGTGGAGAAGAGAAGGGGCTCCATAGTCTCCAATATCGGGCTTAGGAGAAGGGTATCAGATGAGCTAAGCAGCAAGAATATCAAAGCAGGAGGGGGAAATAGGTGACTGTGGTGTCAAAGAATGAAAAAGGGACATTTGAAAAAGGAAAGGAAGGTAAACTCTGTTGGATAATATTAAGAGCTCAAATGAAATGAGAACAGATCCGTATGTTCCCTGGACTCGGCAATGTGGTACTTACGGGTGACCACTACAAGAGTAATGTCAGTGGGGAGCTGGGGACAGAAAGACTTGAAACGGGTTGAGGAAGGACTAGTGTCAGGGGAATAGTTGCAAAGATGTAGTAATGGAGGAATCCAGGAGGTGGGATTCAGATCACAAGCGGGAGGTTTGGCATTTGAAACAAAGAATCTTTCTTCATAGTTGTAGCAGGAGGAAAGTCAGAGCATAGATTCAGATGCAGAGGTGATGAGAGAGATTGGATGAAAGAAAAAGAATACAATTTCTATTTGATTGTTTCTACTTAAGACAGGAGCTTAAGTTTATCAACTAAGGTTATGCATGGGAGATTTGAACACCAGGTTTGAAGGCAGGGGAGGATATTCCACAGCTGTAGAAACAACCACCTGACAAATTCACCTTATACCTCAGATGTGACCCAGTTTGGTTTCTATCCCTCAGCCAAGAGACTGGAGTCATATCAGGAAGCTGTCTCTGAAGATGAAGATTGTACAGACACTCTCAGCAGCTCCCTCAGCAACATGGCGAAACCAGGAGCCCCCTGCTGTGGGACAGTCACTAGCAGGCCCCCGGGAAGCAAGCCCTCAGATCATCTGTCTGGGAGCATGTCTGCTCTAGGACATGGAGAAGGAGCTGCTGAAGTGCTTCATTCCAGACAGGCCGCTTTTAGCAGCCCCATTGTAAGTGTTTGCATGACTAGGCTCTTGTATGTCCACAAGAACGAGGAAACAGTAGCCTCAAATGGAGCCAAATTCTGTTTTCTTTTCTACTGGAGAGGAGGCTGACATATAACAAGACGCGATGCATGATTGGGACACGTAACTGATATAAACAGACAATATCACAACTTTCTAGTTTTTGAAATAATTCAATGTTGAGAAGTCACATATCATTTCTGAAAACTGTATTTATATGTGTCAGGGCTGATCTTGTCTGAGCTTCAAAAAAGGCTACTTTGGTGTAATGATCATAGCTCCCTCTCAGAACCAACAAAGCTTACCAGATTTCGCACATAGCCAGATAAGTATGCGTAATTGATAGGCAGACTCACAGGCCTTTCAAAGATCCTTCTGTAATTGTCTTTCATACGCCACCAAACCTGTGATCTCTTCCCCATTCCTAGTCCCCCAAAGGGCACTCACTAAATTTTTCATTTCAGGACTCAGCAAAATGTATTTTTGAGTTCCAGTGGGAGTGTTACACATTAACAAACCCTATTTACTGCATAAAAGTATAGTGTAGAACATGGGAAATAGAGGAAAGATGTCCGTGTAAAAGAATTGGAAATCAAAATTTTACAGTGTTTAAAACTACTTCTGTGAAATTTCCACTTCGTTCTCTGCCTGACTCATTATATTCATGATTGTATGTTAGTAAGATGGAGATTCTTCCGACATGATACAAGCAATAATTCCACAATATTTGCTATAACAAGAGTAACTCAGCTTTGGGGAACCCTCGTACTGCTGTATCAAAGTTGCTGTATGATTTTCATAGTACTGTAGGTACATAATGCGAATACACTCCAGGGATCTCACATGTCCTGAGGCAGCCAGTGGGAAATATACCAGGTCTTCGCAAACTTGCCAAAAAAATGTGTGGTCACACACAAGCAACTGGAGTGACTCTCTCAGTCAGCTCATTTCTGTACGACAACGGCAGTGATGGCAAACCAATGGCCTGCACGTGGCGGTGGGCTCTTGGTAGCACTGAAAGCGCTAGTAGGCTCGCCATCACTACACTAGGATATAATGTCCGTTATATTGTATCTGTGCCATATAGCAAGCTATTTCAGATATCTAGACTTCATTTTTCTCCAACTTTTGAAAATACAAGAAGGAATACATATAGCCTTCTCTGTACATTCACTTTAAATCTGTATTAGAAATATACTGTGTGTGGATATATATTTCTTCTATGTTGTTTTTTCTGCATATCTTTCTACTGATCTTTTATATATTCCACATACCTAAAAACGAGCTCCTGTTGAGTCCTATTTACTAGGAAGTAATACAGTGCTGCCTGGCAGGCAAGCCTGTGCCGTGCCCTCCTCAGGAGTTGCTGATCAAGCCTCATGCTCTTACTGGAACCAATAAACACATCTTTTTTAAAAAAACTTTATTTTAATTTATTTTAAAAGTAAAAGAAGGAAAACATATTAACAGACAGACACCCATGTACAAAACAACATAAGAACAATACAAGCAATACTGCATTACAGACCAAGTGGTAGGAAATTATCAATGGGTGTTGTATTACATAGTGATATCTTCAAAGTGGTTTCTCCAGAAAATAAATACAGACACGCAAGATTGATCAAATAATTAATCATTAACTGATCCTCTCAGTAAAGTGATAGAAGTCAGTAGTACAACTATGTTAGCTATCCTGTGTATACATACATACATACAAACATAATTTCCCCTTCTTTTTCCTTTTCCCTCATCCCAGTTGCTCTTTACTTTTGAGCAGTTTCCTTTCATTTTACAATGTCTATCAAACCTCTTAATTTTTATTCACTCTTTCAGGTTCCTATACTAGTGAGACAATATGTAGCTTACACATGGAGGTCTGATTTATTTCACTTATGAGTGTGGTCTCTAGTTGTGACCATTTACCTGTAAAAGCCTCCAGTTTATCTTCCTTTATAACAGAATAATATTCCTTTTTATAAAAATATGACAGTTTTTTTTATCCATTCCTCAGTGGATGGACATTTGGGTTGCTTCCACAATTTAGCAATTATAAGTTGTGCTGCTATGAATGTGGGTGCACATATATCACTGTGATAAGATGATTTCAGTTCTTCTGGGAAAATACCCAGAAGGGGAATAGCTGGATTAAATGGGACCTCTGGACCTAGTTTGCAGAGGAATCTCCACACTGATTTCCACAGTGGTTTCACTAGTCTGCATTCCCACCAGCAGTGGAGAAGAGTTCCTATTTCTCGACAGCCTCAACAGCATTTGTTATTGGTTGTTTTCTTAATGATGGTTATTGTCACTGGGGTGAGATGAAATCTCAATGTTGTTTTATTTAGCATTTCTTGACTGACTAATGATGTTGAACATTTTCTCATGTATTTATTTGCCATTTGTATTTCCTTATCTGAGAAGTGTGTATTCATCTCAGATGTGCATTTTTGGACAGGGTCTTTAAATTTTGGGGGGAATTTTTAATTCTTTATATGTTCTAGTTAGAAGACCTTTGTAAAAGGGACATTCAGCTAAAACTTTTTCCCAATGTGTGGGTTTTCTTTTTACTCTGCTGGTGATTTCTTTAGAAAACATTTTTGATGAGATCCCAGTTGTTGATTCTCTAAAGTATTTCCTGTGTGGTTTGGTTTTAGTTCATGAACTCTCTGCCTACCCCTTTGTCTTTGAGGATTTTTACCTACTTTCTTTTCCAATAGATTTATTGTTTCTGTTTTAATATTGAGATCTGTGATCCATTTTGAGTTGAGTTTGGTGCATGGTGATAGACTTAGGTCTATTTTCAGTCTTTGGCAGATGGCAAACCAATTTTTGCAGCAGCATTTATTAAAGAGGCTGTCTTCCCTCCAGTGAACATGTTTGGCCCTTTTGTGAAAGATTAGGTGGCTGAGTGTGTTTGTGGTTGTAGCCGTTTCTTCCAGTCTGTTCCATTAATCCTCTGGTCTGATTTTGAGCCAGGAACAGGTTGATTTTATTAAAGTAGCTTTGTAGTATAATTTCAGGTTAGGGATTGTGATTCCACCTGACTTGTTTTTGTTGCCCAGGATTGCCTTTGCTATTCTGGGGCTCTTTTGGTTGCAGATGAATTTAAGGAATGTTTTCTCTAGATCTGTGAGGTATGCTAACGGTAGTTTAATGGGAATTGCATTGAATCTGTACAACAATTTTGGTGGTGTGACAATTTTTACAGTGTTGTTCTTCCTATCCATGAGCAAGGAATATTTTTCCACTTACTGAAATCCTCTTCAGTCTCTTTTTTTCAGAGTAATGTAGCTTGCATTGAATATATCTTTCACTTCTTTTGTTAGATTGAGTCCCAAATATTTCAATTTCTTGGATGCTATTGTGAAGGGTATGGTTTCCTTAATTTCTCTTTCAGTCTGTTTGTTGTTTGTGTATAGGAATATTATTAATTTGGGGGTGTTGACTTTGCATCCAGCTACATGGCTGAATTTGTTGATTAATTCAAGGAGTCTTCTTGTGGAATTTTTGGGGTCTCCCATATAAAGAATCATGCCATCTGCAAATAGTGATAGTTTTACTTCTTCCTTCCCTATCCTTATTCTTTTTATTTCTCTCTCTTGTCTAATTGCTCTGGATAATGCTTCCAAAACCGTGTTGAACAGGAGTGGTGACAGCAGACATCCTTGTCTTGTTCCTGATTTTAAAGTAAAAGCTTTCAGTTTTTGTCTATTTTAGTATGATGTTGACTATTGGTTTGTCATAGAGGGCTTCGATCAGGTTGAGGTAAAGACCCTGTATTCCTATTTTCTGTAGAGTTTTTGTCATGAATGCATGTTGGACTTTGTAGAAAGCTCATTCTGCAGATACTGAGATGACCATATGTTTTTTGTCTTTGGCTCTATTGATATGGTGTATAACATCAATTTATTTGTGAATATTGAACCATCCCTACGTTCCTGGAATGAATCTGAGTTCCTTCTGGTATATGATTTTCTTGATGATTTGCTGCATTCTATTTGCCAGTATTTTATTGGGTATCTTTGCATTTATATTCATTAGGGAGATTCGTCTGTAGTTCTCTTTCTTGGTTGGGTCTTTCTCTGGTTTTTGGTATCAGTATACTTGCCTCCAGAAGTGAGTTAGGAAGAATTGCTTCCTTTTCAATTTTATTGAAGAGTTTGAGCAGTGTTGGTATTAAATCTTCTCTGAATTTCTTGTAAAATTCTGGTGTGAATCCATCAGGACCTGGGCTTTTCTTTGTTGGTAAGTTTTTAATCACATTTTCAATCTCATTAATTGATATTGGGTTGTTCAGCATTTTTACATCTTCTTGACTCAACTTTGGTAATTGGTACACTTCTAGGAATTTATCCATTTCTTCTGAGTTTTCTGTCCTATCAGAGTGGATTATCAAAGTAGGTATAAATGATCTTTTGAATTTCTGTAGGATCTGGAGTGATTTCATTCTTTTCAATCCTTATTGCATGAATATAAGCTTTTTCCTTTTTCTCTTTTTGATAAGGTTGACAGGGGCTTTTCAATTTTATTTATTCCTTCAAAGAACCAGGTCTGTGATTCATTTAGTTTTTGTAGGGTTTTCTTCATCTCAATTGCAATAATTTCTGCCCTAATCTTTATAATCTCCTCTCTTCTTTGGGCTTTGTACTTGACTTGTTCTTCTTTTTCTAAAAGCTTGAGGTGCAGTGTTAGGCTATTTATTTGTTCTCTTTCTTTTTTCCTTATGTATGAGTTCACCACTATTAATTTCCCTCTGAGGACCACTTTCATTGCATCCCACAGATTCCAGTAAGTTGTATCTCCATTTTCATTTGTTTGTATGTAATTTTTAATTTCGTCTTTAATTTCTTCTGTGACCCATTGGTTGTTCAGGAGGTTTTTATTGAATTTCCAAGCGTTTATGGAGTTTTTGGAGTTCCTTTTGTCATTAATCTCCAATTTCATTTCACTGTGATCAGGTAATGTGCAGGGGTTAATTTCAGTTCTTTTGCATTTAGGTAGGTATGCTTTATGGGCTAGAATGTGGTCTATTTTAGAGAAAGTCACATGGGTAGCTGAGAAAAATGTGTATTCTGATGTTATGAGGTAGAACTCTGTATACATCTTCTAAGTCCATTTTTTCTCAGATTTGGTTCAGATATGTTATCTCTTTGCTGATTTTTTATTTTGTTGATCTATCTTTCTGTGTCAAAGGTGTGTTGAGGTCTTATAATAGTGTTATTAATTATTTGGGTTTTCATGTCTGTTAAGATTTGTCTTGTATAGTTTGGTGCTCTGATATTTGGTGCATTCATGTTTATGATTGTTATCTCTTCCTCTTGCAGTTTTCCCCTAACAAGTATTTTGTGACCTTCTCTCTCTCTTTTGGTTGTTCTTGGTTTGAAGTTTACATTGTCTGCAAACATAATAGCTATGCCTGCTTTTTTCTGGGGTTTTGTTGCGTGGAGAATTGTTTTCCATATTTTGACTTTCAGTCTATGGATTTCCTTTTGAGTAAAATGTTTTTCCTTTATACAGCAGATTGTTGGATTGTTTTTCTTGATCCACTCTGCCAGTCTGTTCCTTTTGACTGGTCAATTGAGGCCATTTACATTAATGGTTATAACTGATATATAGTGGCTTGTCATTGACGTATTGTTTACTTGCTGTTCATTTCCTACTTTTTCTACCTGTTTAATTGCTTCCTCTGTCTGAGGGTTCCTTTCTATTGTTGTGATTAAAATTTTGGTCACTTTTTTCTCTTAATAGAATATCTTTTAGCACTCTTTGTAAGGATGCTTTGGCACTCATGAAGTTCTTCAGTTGTTCTTTGTCACGGAAATATTTTATTTCTCTTTAAATTGGAAGGATAGCTTGGCAGAACATGTCAATCTTGCTTGGAAGCTGTTTTGTCTGAGAACCTGTAATACTTCTCTCCAAACTCTTCTTGACTGGATGATTCGTGTTGAGAAGTCTGCCATGATTCTGGTGGGCTTTCCTTTATAGGTGATGTTTTCCTTTTGTCTAGCAGCTTTTAATAGTCTGTGCTTTTGCAGGATATCTGGGATCTTGATTATTATATGCCTGAGTGTAGTTTTACTTTGCTTATGACTAGTAGGAGTTCTATATTCCTCACTTACCTGTGTATCAAATTCTGTTTCTGTGCTTGGGAAATTTTCTGCTTTTATTTCTGCAAAGATTCTTTTTCTGTCATTTGTGTTTCCTCCTGCTGTTTCATTGACTCCTATTAGTCTTACCTTATTTCTCCTCATCTTGTAGCTATTGAATTGATTTTTCCTGGCTCCTTGTAGATTTTAAGAGATCTTTCCTTTCATGATCACTAGCTGCCATGTTGTCTTCAAGATCTGAAATTCTAATTTTCGCTTCATTTGAGCAGTTTTGCTAGCTTTCAATGGAAGTTTTAAATTCTTTGAAATCTCTTTCAATGTGTTTCATGAGTTCTAGTTCATTTTTTTTTTTTTTTTTTTTGCGGTACTGGGGATTGAGCTCAGGACCTTTTGCTTGCCAGGCAGGCACTTATTCCACTGAGCTATATCCCCAGCCCCCTAGTTCATTCTTAATATATTGCTCATTTAACATTTCCACAAGTTTTCTGTGCTCATCTATTTTTATATGTATTTCTTCTTTAGATGTGCTGAGCAATTCTTCCATTGCTATTGTCATTTCATTTTTTACCTGAGAGATTATTTCTGATCTGATGTCTTCTATGGCCTGATGGAGTTGTTTCTTTGCTTACATTGCAATTATTTCAGCAATTTCTGGTGTATATTTATGAAATTCTCCTATGTTGATGTCTCCTGGACCTGTTCTGAGTGGGGTGGAGTTCTGAGATTATGTTTTAGTCCTTCGTCTTGTGATGTTTGATGCTAGAGTCAGAATGCTCAGTCTCCCTCTTCTCTGGCAGCTCAATGAAAGTTGAGCTATTGATACTAATTTTCCTATTGGTACTAATTTTCCTGACCTCTCAGTGTCTTCTGAGATGTGCTACTTAGTCTGGGATCTTCTGGCAAATGGTGAAGTGTACCTACCTCTCCCAGGTCTCAGACATGAACTGTGATGTCAGCTGATGGCAGACCATCTGATACAGTGTCCCCTCACAGCTCAGGGCACAAGTATGACCCAGAAGCAGGCTGCACTGGTGGCACAATCATGGACCAGTGGTCAGGTGTCTCCAGGCAGTTTAGGGCACAGGTGGAGCCCAGATACGAATGGAAAAGTGTCAACTGTTCGTAAACCACCTGATTTCATGTCTCCAGGCAGCTCAGGGTGCACACAGGAGCCAGACACGGGGTACAGTGGCCATGATCCTAGACCCCCCTTTTATGTGACCTCCAGGAAGTCAGCATGTTCAAAGCCCTGATGCTAACCAGGGTGCCAGCAGTTCATGGACCACCTGCTCTAGTGCCTCAGGTGGCACAGGGCACTTGCAGGGAGGGGCCAGAGGCAAACCCTGGTGTTAACAGCTTGTAGGCTTTCTGAGTCAGAATCTCCTGTCTGTACTGGACACATCAAGGGTGGAGACACAGCCAACAAGTACTTCTTAAAGCCCCTTTATTTATCCCATTATCCTTGTATGAAATTTATTCTATATATCCTGCTGTGTTACACAAAACTGATGAGATATTTATTCCTCTAAGAAGTGCTTTTAGTACCAACTTCTCTGAAAAGTTCTCAAATTCTCTTTCCTCACCTTCCAAGCTCTGCTCGCCTATTCCCTCTGCCCCTTGGTCTGTATTATGATGACCTCATTTCTGCCTCTGACATGGTTACTAGCTCCCTAAGACACAGTCATCTTGAAGGCCCAACCTCTTAGCACAGTGTCTGGCACATTCTGAAAGTACTTTTGGAGGCTGTTGAATGAAAGTGCTTCCCGGGCTCAGCCTTTCCGTTCTGTCCATTTTGTTTTTACTTCCTCTATATTCCACAGTGTCATTCTGCTTGTATCACTGTCTAGTGGAGGTTGTTCTAGTTCAATTTCATGTTTTGCAAAATGATAATCCTGTGTATAGCATTAAGAGATCATGATCTTCCTCAAAACATGAACTCATCTTTGGTTCTTAGTCTGAGATGGCTGTATAATCTTTGTCCGAAAATATGAACAACTGTGGAAATTTTCCATATGGTTCTAAAAGCCCATACATGAATCCCTGGTGAGGGACACCTGTTTGAGAACATAAAGCAAGCTGAGATATCTAGAGTAAAATGCAGAAGTAGAGGACAGTGTTACAGCTGCCTGTTTGATTTTATCTCCTTTCTGTAGTATCGTTGTCCATCATTAAACTGTATTTTGACATTTCTATAATCAATTAGAGTGAGTCCCTGTCATCTTCAGTTTAAAAAAATTATTTAAGGTATCTTAATGCCATCCAAAAGCTTCAGCAAATAATGTAGGAAAGCAAAGAAAATCTTAGCCAATCTTCTTTAATTTGGATTTAAATAGGGGAGGGGAAAAAGAAAGGAAAAAAATTGAAGATGAAATCTGTAACCCAGGAGAAAAGTTTAATAGGAGAATAAAGCTCATATTTGAAATGGTCAGATGTCATCATAAATTAGGAAAAGGTGTATGTCTCCCAAAGAAGGCTTTGTTTACACTGTGAAAAACTATCCACACTGGACTCACTATTCTGTGCTTAAATTGGAAGCATAAATGTTCTTAGAATTTTAATAAGATGCCTATTTTAAGGCTTCTACAGAGTAACATCCTTTTAGTCTGTTTCTCTACCCCTTTCCTTATTGAATATAAGATCAACAAGTATGTACAACAATAACCTTCAGTTTTTTATCCTTATGCCAGGTACTGAGTTAGGGGTCCAAAATCAGTAAGATATGGTGCTCACTTGAAAGGAAGCTTCAAGGTCTCTGGGGTAAGAAGGAGATAAGTATGTAGTTATTTAAAGCAAAATAGTGTGGGCCTGGTTCTCAACTTAATGGGCCTTTTCTGATGGCAGAAGCTGTGCACCACAGAAGAAAAGCATCTGTTGCTTTTATTATACAGGTTCTTAGTGAGGATTTGGATCATAAGAGAATATCTATGGAGATAGTCATATGGATAAAAAATTACACGTGATATCTCTATTACTCCTTCAATTCAGCCACTATGTTAGTCATAAGAGATCATTGTGTAAAAGCCAACTGAAGTGGAGGAATGTTCCCTATCTGTAACTTCATTTTGATACCAACTGTTCCTTAAATCTTTTTCTGAGTTCTTTTATTTGTATGGTTTTATGGTGTTTTCAGGGTCTTCCAAGGTGCTAAGTTTCTAGATTTTTGTCACTTTATTTAGACAGTTCTTATCCCACAATTTTGCTGTGCAGCATAAAACAGACACGTGGGTGCGTGTGCGCACGCGCGCGCGCACACACACACACACACACACACACACACACACACACACACAGCTTGGCCAGCCTGAGTCTCACTGTTCTCATGATTATGGGAATAGGTTTTCAGTTATCTGCTTGAGGTACTTCGGGAGAAGTTCAAGAATGCTTTGTGACAGCTGATGGTATGGACCTTTTAATCCCATGTGAGCTGATAACCTGTGTAAGATGAGTACATGTTCTTTAAGAAGGAAAGAAGGAAAAGGGAGATTAGAGTACTTCGGTTCTGCTGCCCGGATGTCATCTCAGTCACTATGTCATTTATCTTGGGCAGCCACCCTGGGAAGTGCATGTTGTTTTTACCATTGTATAGAAAAAGGAAGCAGTGCTCGAAAGGTTAAGTAAACTGCCTGAGACTACCAGTTAGGACGTAAGACCTGAACTAAGGAGCTAAGCCTTGAACATAACCCATGTGAATGCTGCATGCTCCTTATCACACCTCAGCTGTCACTGAATTCCCAAGCGTAAACCTAAGCCAGGGCCTTCTGAGTCCAAGATCACATAGCTCTGTGTTTTACTCTTTTCTCTAAATCACTTCTCTTGGTTTCGTGCAGTCAGTGTGATTTATTATTCAGCATCTCAACTCTTCTAAAATAGATCAGTGCCTTTGTAAAAGCTGGAGTATGACAAATACCCTCTTTGGACTCAGTTTAAGCATTTGGAAAGCAAATGCAGCAAGACTGTAATCTGGTTTTTTATTTTAAAGAGAAAAAAACAGTAACAAAAGAACAACAAAGACAAAAACAAAACGACACGAAAACAAAAAGTGATACAGAATTTTAAAACAAAATGATTTGAAATTAACAGTGACTGTTGTATTACCGTGGCGGGTCCCAAAACAAATAGAACTCACAAACAGCCAATTGAAATTTTGAGGTAACATTTTTATTAGCTGACCTCAGCTGCCCCGGCATCAACCCGTTTCAGAGTTGAGCTGAGACCCAGAGCTTGATTTACAGAGGACTTATAAAGGCAAAAACCGCAAACTGCAGGGGGTTACAGACATCCTGCTTGGCAAGCTATTGTTTATCTCAGTGAATTGTTAGGTGTTTGAAAGGGTCAGCTGTTCCTCAGGGAGCATTTCCTTGTCCTGCTTATGTTTGTTTTAACTACCTGTCCTTATATGGTTGCTGTGGTTGCCTCGGGCAGCAGGGGTGATTGTTAGGTCAAACATGAAGTCTGTAAAGTCAAGGCTAAAGCTTAAGGCCACAACAATTACATATTATCTTAACTGAAGTTCCTCAGATTACCACATGTAAGGATGCAAGATTGATCAAACAATTAAAGAAAATAAAAATAATAGAAAAACATCGGGAATGATACAGGGCTTCACGGGGAATTCAGCAATCGTTATATTGCATATTGTTGTCTTCAAATTAGTTGTTCAGATTAGCAGCTTTAAGCATGCAAAACTGGTCAAAAATTTTAAGCATTAACTGTTCGTTTCAAAAAACCAACAGACATAAGCAGTATAATTATCCCAGTTATCCTTGTATATACATACAATTTTTATTCCCTTCTTTCTTTTCTTTTTCCCTCATCCCAGTTTTCCTTCCTTTTGAGCACTTTCTTTCCCTTTCACAATATCTATTGTACCTTTCAGGTTTTGTTTACTCTTTAAGGTTCTTACACTAGGGAGACAATGTGATGTTTACACAGGCATGTCTGATTTATTTCACTTATAAGTATGGACTCAAGGTGTATCCATTACCTATAAAAGCCTCAAGTTGCTTTTTTATAGCTGAGTAATACTCCATTGTATAAAAATACCACATCTTTTTTATCCATTTCTCAGTGGATGGGCATTTGGGTTGTTTCCAAGATTTAGCTATGACACATATATCAGTGTGGTATGATGATTTCAGTTTTTGTGGAAAAATACCCAGGAGGGGATTAGCTAGGTTAAGTGGGACCTCTGATCGTAGTTTTGTGAGGAATCTCCACACTGATTTCCACAGTGGTTTTACCAGTCTGCACTCCCACCAGCAGTGGAGAAGAATTCCTTTTTCCCCACAGTTCTTCCAACATTCATTGGTTTATTTCTTGATGATAGCCATTGTTTCTGGGGTGAGATACAATCTCAGTGCTGTTTTAATTGGCATTTCTCCAATGACTAATGATGTTGAATATTTTTTCATATATTTATTTGTCATTAGTATTTCTTCATCTGAGAGTGTGTATTTACCTCAGGTGACCATTTTTGGACTGGCTCTTTGAATTTGGGGGCCTGGTATTTTTTAATTCTTTATATGCTCTAGAGAGAAGTCCATTGTCTGATGGACAGCTGGCTAAAATTTTTTCTCAGTTTGTGGGTTTTCTTTTACTCTGTTGGTGATTTCTTTAGTTGTGCAAAAATTTTTCAATAAGATGAGATTCCGGTTGATTCTTTAAAGTATTTCCTGTGCGGTTTGGTTTTTGTTCATGAACTCTCTGCCTACCCCTGTGTCTTCAAGATTTCTACCTATTTTCTCTAAAACATTTAGTGTTTCTGTTTTAATATTTAGATCTATGATCCATTTTGACTTTATTGCAGTGCATAGTGATTGACATGGGTCTAATTTTAGTCTGTGGCATGTGGAAAGCCAGTTTTTTCAGCACCATTTATTAAAGAGGCTATCTTTCTTCCAGTGAACATGTTTGGCCCCTTTGTCAAAGATAAGGTGGCTGAGTGTGTTTATAGTTGTGTCTGCATCTTGTAATTTGTTCTATTGATATTCAGGTCTGTTTTTTGCCAGTACCACGTTGATTTTATCCCAGTAGCTTTGTAGTATAATTTCAAGTCAGGAATTGAATGCCTCCTGCCTTTCCTTTGTTGCTCAGGATTGCTTTTGCTATTCTAGGTCTCTTCCAGTTCCAGATGAATTTTAGGAGTGTTTTCTCGAGATTTGTGAGGTATACTAATGGTATTTTAATTAGGACTGCTTTGAATCTGTACAACCATTTTGGTAGTATGGCCATTTTCACAATGATAGTTCTTCCTATCTATGAGCAAGGAATATCTTTCCATTTTGTGAGATCCTTTTGATCTCTTTTTTAGAGTACTGTAATTTTCACTGTATAGCTCTTTTACTTCCTTTGTTATATTGATTCTTAAGTATTTTGTTTTTTGTATGCTATTGTGAAAAGTGTGGTTTCTTTAATTTCTTTCTCAGTGTTTGTTGTTTATGTACAGAAATCTTGTTGATTTTTGAGTGTTGACTTTGTATCCAGCTATGCTACTGAATTTGGTTATTAAATGTATAAGTCTTTTGGTGGATTTTTTGAGGTCTTCTCTGTATAATATCATGTCATCTGTGGATAATTATAATTTCATTTCTTCCTTTCCTGTCCTTATTCCTCTTATTTCTCTCTCTTGTCTAAATGCTCTGGCTAATGTTTCCAGCACTATTTTGAGTAGAAATAGTGACGGTGGACATCCTTGTCTTGTTACTGCTTTTAAAGTTTAAGCTTTCAGTTTTTGTCCATTAGTATGATGTTGGCTATTGGTTTGTCATAGATGGCTTTGATCAGAGTGAGGTAAGACCATCTTTTCCTATTTTCTGTAGGGTTTTCATCATGAAAGAGTGTTGGACTTTATCAAAAGATTTTTCTGCATCTATTGAGATGATCATGTCATTTTTGTTTTGGCTCTGTTGATATGGTATATTATATTAATTTATTTGTGTATATTGAACCATCCCTGCATTCTTGGGATGAATCCAACTTGATCATGGAGTATAATCATCTCAATAATTTGTTGCATTCTATTTGCTAGTATTTTATTGAGAATTTTTGCATTTATATTTTTAGGGAGATTGGCCTGTAGTTCTCTTTTTTGATTGGATATTTTCTGAGTTTTGGTATCAGGGTAGTGTTGCCTCCAGGAATGAGTTGGGGAGAATTCCTTTCCTTTCAATTTCATCAAAGAGTTTGAGAAAGATTGGCATTGAATCTTTTCTGAACTTCTTGTGGAATTTAGCTGTGAATCCATCAGGATCTTGGTTTTTCTTTGTTGGTAAGATTTTTATTACATTTTCAGTTTCATTGGCTGATACTGAGTTATTCATGACTTTTTTGTGTTGACTCCTGCTGTTTCATTGACATGTACGAGTCTTGTTTTTCTTTGCATCATTTTGCAGCTGTTGAATTGTTATTTCCTGCTTCCTTGTTATTTTTCAGAGATCTTTCCTTTTGTGATCATTAGCTGCAATACTGTCTTGAAGGTCTCAAAATCTGTCTTCAATTTCGTTCAAGCATTTTTTCCAGTTTTTGTGGAATTTTTAATTTCCTAGATATCTCTTTAAATCTGTTTCAAGTATTCTAATTCTTTCCAGGGTTGTTCATTCAAGGTTTCAATCATTTTTCTATGCCCCTCTATTTTTTAACTGGCCTTCTTTAGATGCACTGAGCAATTCTTATTGTTGTCATTTCTTTTTTTACCTGAGAGATTTTTCTCTGATCTGATTTCTTCTATAACCTGGTGGAGTTTCTTTACTTCAGATGCTATCATTTCAGAGTTTTCAGGTGTGTTGAATTCCAAGCTCTGTCGATGGCTCCTGGACTTGTTCTCAGTGGGGTGGAGGTCTGAGATTGCACTTTGTTCCTTCCTTTTGTCATTTTCATAGATCCTGAGGTTCCCTGGAGCTCAGCATCGCTCCCACATTGATGTGGGGTGGGAGGCAGCTTTGCTCCCCTCCGGGGCAGCTCACCAAAACCCCCACGGTCTCCTGGGACTCAGTGTTGCTTCTGCTATGGAGGAGGGGGACATGGCTCATGGAAGCTCTGGAGCCTCCTGAAGCTTCCTGGGGCTCAGCATGGCTCCCACAATGGTCTCTAGTCAGATTACTACTATGACATTGTTTTCTTAAAACTACCATTCTCAAATTAGTGTAAGAAGCACTGCATTAACCAAAAGGGGATACTTCTTTTTCATACTAACAGAAACTCTTAGAGCAAATCATTACTAAGCATCTTTAAGAGGAGGGCATAATGTGATCAAAAAACTCTTGGAAAACTGTTAATCCCTATGATGAATGTGATCATTATCTATGCTTAGATGGTACCAGTAAGTTTAATTAAAACTGTTTGTTAATGTCTTCTGAGATATAACTGGAAAATGCAGTTTAAATACATTTGCCAACTTGTAATTATTTCCATTTTAGTGAGTTGGTTTTTATAACAGCAGTATATTCAGAAGTAATATGATTCAAGTAAAAACTTCACTAGGAATTGGTTCTTATCTCTTATTAGTGAATGAATCTATAACCAATGTAGAATTCTAAGCATGATAAAGCATATGTCTGACACTGCATATTTTTAAATGAGAAATATGCATTCAACTAGATTTTGTTTTGAATTATCTTCTGGTTAGCTTAAGAGTCAAGGAAACCATTGCTTATAAGTATAGTCTAGATTTTCTATTTATTTTTATATCTTATATTTTTCTGTAGTCACTTCCTATTATACTATATGCAGTGTGTTTTATTTTAGTTGCTTCATTTAGATTTTGATTATAAAAATTACTTTTTATGATGATAACAATAACACTTTGTCTCACTGAATCTTTAGGAAACAGATGTGGTTCCAGACACCAGGCTTTTGAATAAATTTAGTCAGATTACACCGCATCTCTTTAGCCCGCTAGACACGAATATTGAAAGACCACCACTGGAGACTTTGTACATCATGGACTTCTTTATTGCTCTGGCAATTTGCAACACAGTAGTAGTTTCTGCTCCTAATCAACCAAGACAAAAGGTAAAGTCTCTAATGGAAACAAGGGTCAGCAGAGCAGAAGAGAATGTTGGTTTGCCATGTGTGTATACTGGCCTTGTTATGCTACAATAACAAAAGTGGCAACTAACAATAGCAGGTGTTTAACATGTATCAGAACTTACTATTTTCCCTGCACTTACCGTGTTCTATATGATTTACTGATACTAATTTGTTTCATTTTCCCAGTGATTCTGAGAGTTAGGTACTCTTACTATACTATTCCCCATGTTACCGGTAATTTTAACTTTCTTAGGGTCACAATACTAGTTTTTGAGAGGAGGTGAAATTTGCACCTAGGAAGCAAGGATCAGTGTTATGACATGATTTGCCAATGAGAACATTCATTTTCCTTTTCATTCCTTACCAAATTGAACTTCCTGAGTCCTCTAGTGTTATATTCACAACATCAAACAAAATACAAAGTACGCTGGATTCATTGTCATGTTTGATGATAAAATACCTTTTTCATGTTCCAGTTGGGTTTGTTTAATTCAATCAATCTGAAATCCACTATAATATACAAAAAACTTTCAGATCTAGTAAAACCTGGATTTTGAAATTCTGTTTGTACCTTAGAATTCATGGAGAATTCATTTCCTATTAAGAAAATAAGTTAGCTTAGAGGCTGGTGAGATTCACTGATTCACCACTTGGCTGTGCTAGCTTTCTTGTGTATAACTCTACCCTTCTCCACATATCCCCTTAAAATTCAATTTGCCTCACAACTCAATTAAATTTTAATTTTCCACCAGATCATTTTCTTCTGGCAACTTCAGAAGTGGTCAACTTTAACATAAAAGTAATTTCCTTCCAATTAAGATTCATTTGATCTGAAACTGAATTTTTCCAAGGTTTTGCCTTGAAAGTTGCTCTTTAAAATGATTATCTAGTTAGAGGATAAATCACTGGATGTTTTTTGTTTCCTGTAACATCTTTTTCTCTCATACGTCTGTTTCCAAATTGGCATCTGTGTAAGAAATATTATTTCCTTCATTCCCAAATAATTTAATATTTCACTGTCAGAGAGAAAATCTCTATAGCACATATGGGAACCAAAGCTTCATAGTATTTCAAGATAACGGCAGAATGGCAGTTTATATGGACGAATCAGAATTTATATGCAATATGAAAATCTCATGTGTGATTGTTTTACCTTTCTTTTTATTCTAAGTTGCCAATAACTTCAAAAATTGACACACATGAGACTCTCAAACTAATTTTTAAGAGAAAACTTTAATTCCTCAGGCATTTCTGAATGAGAAAAGTTTATAATCCAAATAATTGATTGTCCATGATTAAGATTAAGTTCTAAGTTTAATCACTGATTAAAAAAAGATCTAGGCCAGACATTGTGATTCATGGCTGTAACCCCAGCACTCTGGCAAGCTTTAGGCAAGAGGATGACTGTGTGAGCCCAGCCTGGGCAACTTAGTCATTTAGCAAGATCTTGTCTTAAAAAGGAGACAGCAGGGATCTGGGATTGTAGCTCAACGCAAAGACCATGGCTTCGATCCCCAAATTCCTCACCAACACACACACGTGCGTACGTGTGTGTGCGCGCGCGCGCACACACACACACACACACACACACACACATCTAAAACCATGGTACAAGGGCTGGGGATATAGCTCAGTGGAATAAGCGCTTGCCTAGCAAGTGCAGGGTCCTGAGTTCGATCCCCAGTACCGCAAAAAAAAAAAAAAAAAGTAAAACCATGGTACAAATAAGAAAAAGGTCTATAAAATAGAAAATCTAAATCATATGATGATACTGATAACTATTTTTCCTTAAAGCTACTTTGTTTACTGGTCTTTTCCTTTTAAGTAAAAATGTCTTTTCTAGAATCTGGAAAGTAAAAGTAAAAACATATTTCATTAAGCTTTTGATTTTTGATTTTTTTTTCTTCCAGTGTTTTTACTATGACTATTGTTGCCTATTTGGTCGTGTATTTTTCATAGTATTTACATAGCTTTTCCATTGTTACTCCCTGGTCTTTACAAACTTTTAAATACTGTATATTTCAAGATCTTTGTTTTTTGTTATTGTTGAATACTTAATTTGCTCATAATTTTAAAATTATGACACAGTAATAGGATGCACACAGTAAAGATCATTGACTTTATTTTGAATTATTTCTCTAAGAAATATTGTTACGAGTGTTGTGTTCATGTTAGCACTTCATATTTCTTGCTATCAGTTATCAAATTCCTTCCAAAATGACTGTAGGGATTTCTAAAGTCTATATAAATTTATTTTTATATATTTATATTTATAATAATAATAATAATATTTATATCACTTTTAGCATATCATTTCCCATAGAGGCTTCTATTTTTATTTATATTTTCTGTGGCAGTTGTAAGAAAGGAGTAGGCTGCTAACCATTTAAGGGAGTGGTAACATATCTTAGCTTTTTTCCGGTTGGACTTCAGAGTTGTTACAAATTGGCTTGAGCTTTCTTGTTAGTTTCTAAATTATCTTTTATAGATCAGGCTGTCTTCACTGAGTGAAACACCCATTAAGTCTTTGGAGGAGATTAAAAACCTCTTCCAAAGATTGTCTGCCCGAAGATCAAGTTCACCGTCCCTTGCCAGGGGGAAGGAATTGCCACCGGGGGTCCCCAGTGCCTCTGTGAGCAGACTGTCTCTTTTCAGTCGGATGAAGCTGACTTCACCTATGGAGGAAGAGGTCTCTCCAATGAAGGAGAGCCCACAGGACTGTAGTAACTCAGCTTCCTGTACAGAAATGGAGAAACCAAACAGCGACTCTGGGCTCACAGATGGCAAGGTGGAATCCCTCCCCAGAATGCCCTTGGCCTCCAACCTGTGTTATGAGGCAGAAAGTCCGGATGAAGCAGCCTTGGTATATGCAGCAAGGGCCTACCAATGCACTTTACAGTCTCGGACACCAGAGCAGGTCGTGGTGGACTTTGCTGCCTTGGGACCATTAACGTTTGAACTCTTACACATCCTGCCCTTTGACTCAGTAAGGAAAAGAATGTCCGTTGTGGTCCGGCACCCCCTTTCCAATGAAGTTGTGGTGTATACCAAAGGTGCCGATTCTGCAATCATGGAGTTGCTCTCGGTGGCTTCCCCAGGTATGTTCAAACAGAGCTGAGATGGTAGTGACATAAAGGGCTCAGAGATAGAAAGGCCACTGCCACTGGTTGTATAAACACAGAGAAGCAGATATATGGAAGTCATTCATACTTGATGAAGTAGAGAAAAGATGCCTAAGATTGGGAGGAAAAGCAGACTGTATTCAAATCTGGACTCCATCATTAGCTGTGTCTTGATAGTTCCCTATCTACTCTCTGCCTGAGTCCTCAGTAAAATGGTTCTCGAGGACCTCCTTTTCCTGAGGCCAATGACATTCTGTACCATTTGTTAGCCACCTTTGGCCGAGAGTCTGACAAATGGAAAGTGCTCCGTGGGAGACGACCATCAATACCATAGTACTGTTACTATTGAATTACGGTGTAGGAAGAGTGCTTGTGTTACGCGCTTGATACTTCGCCTGAGGAGAAACAATTAAGGGGGAAATTTTATTCTGAGGGATTCCTTTTATGGATAGACATTGAGATTCAAAACTAGAATGTTTTTTGTTTACTATGCGTTAAACTATTATTGTTTTTAAAAATCTGACTTTCATTGGGAAGGCTGGTAGGAGAAATAATGTTTTGTTCATTATTGCAGGTGGCACAAATCCAGAAAAGCAGCAGATGATAATAAGGGAAAAAACGCAGAAGCACTTGGACGACTATGCCAAACGAGGACTACGCACTTTATGTATAGCGAAGAAGGTGAGGTTGCTGAGTACACCTGATCCTTCAGGCTCCTTCCCTGGCTTAACCATGTAGTGAAAACTACCACGTCAGACCCTAATCTAGATATTGGGGAAAGGGTTTAAACTACTGAGAGCCTCGCCATTCCATATAGTAGTTGGCTGAATTGCATTCCCAGTGTTTTGCCGGGCATTTTATCCACTGAGTTCTCACATGTCTCAATTTATCTGCAAAGGCTTTCATATATAAATAGTTGTTTATCCTGGGTCAAAATACCTGGACCCTGCTTTGTTTCCTTTGGAACTTTGTAAATATTATCCCCCTATATTATAGCATTAAATGTGCTTTGGAAAGAATGAGGCCAGAGACCAGCCTTAACTTTTCTTGTATAGATGCTGGATAAATTTTTTAGTTCCCATGAATATCTGAATCTAGGTAAATTTACTAGATTTTTATGTCTTTATTAATTATTACCTATTAAGAATAATATTGGGAAATAATGTGTTCTTTCTGAATAAAAAATTAAGTGAGAAAGAGCACCAAGAAATTATTTGAGGATGTTATTCCAAGAAACTCTTTTCCTGCCCAAATCCTAGTCTTTGAGGGCTATTTTGGGGAAGCCAAGATCTTTTATCGATCGCAAGGAACTCACACAACCAATTGCGTAGGGGCCTCATAACTTACACACGATTGTAGGAGCAAGAGAGTCCAAGATCACACCAACTCTCTGCTTTGTTAGGTCAGTGATCGTGTGTCTGTTCTAAGTGAGGAAGAAGGAGGAGAAGGAGAGCAGGAGGAGAGGAGGGTGGCCTAAGAGATGTCAGCCTCTCTCAAATTACTTTGTGGGCGAGAATGGGTGGTAAGAAGTTGCCTCACTCGTCCCACTCTCACCTGCTTTGTAAGAACTGAAAGGTGGATTGATTCCTTACAGCAACTAATGACGAAGGAAAATACATCATTGGTAATTCTACTTAAATTTTGTTGGGAATAAATCTTCCTTGCTTCACTCATATGACATCTCATTTTTATCTTTAGAAATGATTCTCTGTGTACATTAACCATTAGAACACATCAAAGATGCTACTGGCCACAGAATCCTTCAGACTGGAAAGTGCTGTTCACACTTCCTGAGCTGCACCATTAGACTCCCTCTGGATTTAACTACCAAGTGCAGGCTTGTCCTGACTGCATCCTCCCTAGCTTAAGTACGTCAACCAGCTTTCACCACGCTTAGGGCCTACGATTTCCCAGAGGTACTGAGCTGTAGTTTTGCTCCGTCTTCAACGCTGCAGTAGTTTCATCTCAGAGTTTGAGAAGTTTGTGACCACAGCTTATAAAGCTGGCAAGACGGTGGCCAGGGAGAAGAATATCTGAGTCAAGTTGGCGGCTTGATATTTGCCAGAGGTCAGTATGTAGCTTGTCTCCTTCTTTTTCCTTTCTGTTATAGGTCATGAGTGACACCGAATATGCAGAGTGGCTGAGGAATCACTTTTTGGCAGAAACCAATATTGACAACAGGGAAGAATTACTGACTGAATCTGCCATGAGACTGGAGAGCAAACTAACATTACTTGGTAGGTAAGATGTGTTTCATTGCCTGAATAGGGAGTTTTGAAAAACATTAATTGTCTCTAAATATGTCATTCATAAGTACCTTTTTTCCCAGTTTGAGCTAAAAAATACATTTGGTTCTGCCTCTCCTAGCTATTACAGCCCATACCCAGCCTCCAGTGCATTCCATTTTGTTTTCCTCTCTAGTGAACGAGGCTTCATTTGTGGTGGGATCGGGGTGGTCGTTCTTAAGAAAATCATATAAAACATCAAACCCAATACAGAGCACACAGCCAAATAAGTATTATCCTGGTTTAAGAGAACAAAGTCCAAGTTTCTTTCCAGGCATTGCACAATGTACTTAGTATGCGTTGTTTTTTAAAATTCTTACAACAAATTTCCATCTTATTTAGAAGAAATAGGGGACAGAGCTCAATGATTAGTATCTAACAGTAACTAAGCAAACAAACTCAGGTCTCCCTGTATCTGGGGTCCATGTTCTGCACCTTTAGTTGAGTGAGAATTTATTTCTCTTCTCTAACTTTCTGATTTCAACCCAAGTTTACAACTGACACCACTTACAACTGAGAGAGCTTCGTCCTGGAGTCATCTGAAGAACTTTAAACAATACCAATGCCTGCATCCCCTCCCCAGCTATTCTGATTCAGAGTCTGCTGTGTGCCCTGGGCACTGGAGTTGTTAACAGCTTCCTAAGTAGTTCTGAGGACAGTCAAGTTTGAGAACCACTGCTTTAAATATGGATACACAGATTCTAATAAAAGCACCAACTTAGCAAGAGACCAGCTTCTTAGCTCCATTCCCTTATTTAGGAGCAAAACAATGATCCCAGTTAGTATCTACCCAATGCAGTAACAGTGCCTCCTCCTGAGTAATTTCTCTGCGACACTGTAGGTAGCTCAGGTTCACATCTCATCAGCAGCTCCTAAAGCAAAGACGCCTTATGGGGTCAACACCAGAACTCACTTGGCAGCAAAAATCAGGCCCGATTTAATGTAACACTATTTATAGTATTTGTTATCCTAATTAGCATAAAACTTCGCTAGTTTTCATGTGCAAATATTAATGTGCTTAATTAACAGGTACTACAAAGTATCATACAGTACCATATTATCTTTTACAAATATGAAGAACTTTTTAATTCCAAAATACATATGGCCCCAATTGTTTCAGAAAAGAACTTATATGAGGAAGAAGCATTTCAGACAGGCATTATATCTTGTTGGCAAGAGCATTCTTTAACAGCCTTTCTTTTTCCTTGGGAGTATCACGGAATTATAAAATTCATAGGACAAGTTTACACAAATAACTGAATCAAACACTTCAACTTGTAAATGAGAAAGTTGGACAAAAGAACAAGTAAGATTGGTAAATCCATTGATCCCTGATGCTTCCCTCCCAAAACACTACCTTGTATATGATTTTTATCTGAGTTTTTACACCTTGTTTGGATTTCTGTAATCTATTGGAATAGTCTGTATTGTTCAAGGTTGAACTGGCCAAGGATGGGAACCATTTATAGACAGGTTTGAGATGGCTTTGGTTTTATAGGAGTCTTGTTGTAATTGGGTTATTCTTGTAGGTGCTACTGGCATTGAAGACCGGCTTCAAGAGGGAGTTCCTGAGGCTATCGAAGCTCTTCACAAAGCTGGAATCAAGATCTGGATGCTGACAGGGGACAAGCAGGAGACAGCTGTCAACATAGCTTACGCGTGCAAACTGCTAGAGCCAGATGACAAACTCTTTATCCTTAATTCCCAAAGTAAAGTACGTATAATGAGACCAAACCAATCCCTTTGTTTTTGCAAAGTTAATGACACATTTGGAATTTAGTTTATAGAAGGAGAAGCAAAGCTGGTAACCTTTAGTTTCTGGATATTTATTCCCTCCAGTGACATAGCTCAGATTTGAGAGGATGCCACAGCTTTTCTAAGGAATTTATAGAAGGAGAAGCAAAGCTGGTAACCTTTAGTTTCTGGATATTTATTCCCTCCAGTGACATAGCTCAGATTTGAGAGGATGCCACAGCTTTTCTAAGGCCTTGGTGGAAAATCCTAACGAGTCAGAGGCATCATTGCTAAATAAAATCGTTAGAAGGGAGATGCTTTATTTTTAAAATTTGTTTCCCCATCCACACTGGATTATCCAAGATTTGACAAAATTACAAAATATATCAAGTGTTGAGAAAGGAATCTACCTCCCTTTCAAGTTGAGGATGAGTGGTAATTTCTATTGGAATCGGGTAAATTGATATTTTTGTGTTAATTATTAAAAAGCTTTCAGTGTGATTATGCCCTCTAGTGGTAAGTCTTAAATAGTGCTCCTGAGCCCAGAAAAGGAAAAAGTTGTTTTTAAAGAAGTTTAGAGATAAACCCAGTATCTTGCTCCAGATTTTCCTTCCACTAAATTCTAGCACCAAAGTTCTGACGACCTAAGTTGGCATTTCATTCTTTTCAGAAGTTGTCTTCTACAGTGAGACCCTCCACGATTTGTGCACGTTATTTACTGGGCTGAGAAAGCTTTCCCCCTCCTCCCTCCACAGTGAGGCTTAGCCGGTGGCATCGCTGCATCACATTAGCTTGTCATCCCTGAAATCTTCTGCAATGTCCCTTGGGGTTGACATCTTGAACCTGGGCCCCATCTGGTTAGTTGTGCTTTTATGATCAGGCCCCTGTTAGCACTAAGCTGGGTCAAACATTTTGAAGAAGACGAATTTTCCTGATTCGATGCTCAGTAGGTTCTCCTTCACAGCTGGCTGTGGCCAAGGCACCCACCACCACTAGCCAGCACCCAGAGCTGGCGGGGGCTGAGTCCACGAACATCCTAGTCATTTTAGTCACTTAAAAAAGATGTAGCCCGAGTGACTGCTAAAACCAGGGCACAAATGCTGGGCTTGCCTCTGACCAGCCACACGACCTTGATGATGGACTTCCTCTTCTTCTGTAACTGTAACACAGGAGTGATGCTGGTGTCATGGGACTGTTGTGGGTATTAAAAGTAAGACAATATAAATTGCTAAAGAGTTCAGTGAACATCAAAGAAGGGAAAAGTCATCAGCTATTGGTGTTTAATTTTGGCCTAGAGTATTTTTAACATGAAGAAGTTTTAATTTTATCTTGACTCTAATTATAATACATCATCATGATTAAACATTCAAACAATAGAGAAAGCTATAAAGAAGAAGATAAAATAATGAAACTTTCCCTGAGAGAAAATCCCTCTTGATACTGTGAGCATTCTTTCAGATGGTTGCTGAGTCTGCAGACATGAGGTCAGACACATTACCATATGCTTGAGGGACCTGGAGCTCCCAGAGACACCTGGCTTCTCATGCCTGTGATAAGAGACTGTGAACTCTGTCATGAACAGCAGGGTGCAACATGATTTAGCCCAGTTACATAAAGTAATCCTTCTCATCTAAGGATCATTCTACCCCACACAGGGGTACATAGCAATCTTGGCAATGTCTGAGGACAGTTTGTTTGTCACAACTGGTATCCAGGAAGGAGCCCAAGATGCTTCTATATACCATATTAATAGGACAGTGCACCAGAACCAAGAATTATCTGGTCCAAATGTCAGTAGTGCCAAGATTAAAAGACCCTGCTTTGGGCTGTTTTCATTTCCAGGAAGTAAATATTACTCGGAGGGTGAATCAGTTTGTGTACACTGGCATAATTTGCCTGTTGTTAAACTTTTAAAATAGTTCATACTGAATTTCTCTTTGTCTTTTCATTTGCTCTTTTTGGCATTTTAATTGATAGATTTTAAAATTAAACTTGTTAACTGATATCTAAAAACATAACCTGTGCTATTGGATGTTTCAATGCATGTTTACATTATATAATGTTTAAATCATTTTAAACATGCATAGCTTTTGAAATATTTATAATTTTTTCACAGTTGAATCTCAGAAGTCTTCCAGGTTTTTGAGAGGCACAGCACGTTACATATGCTGTCTTAGAAAATTTCTGTGAAGAGTAAAATCAGTGATGTTAGAAGTTTATTTATAAATATCCAGTTTATGTTGGAAGACATTTAAAACTACCAATTCAAGAACTATTTATGGTCTACTGTCACAAATACTTTTTGCTAGGAGTAGCCGTTCCACATGGTATTTACACCTCTCAGCGATGGAACTAGGGCTAAGATGGGCCCTGCCCCTCCAGCCCATCCCTGCGCTCACAGGAACTCTCTGCAGAAGAGCTCTTTTGAAAGTGACTGACTATTCGCTACCTGAGGTTGCCCGATCCATCAGTTGCTAACAAATGATGGTGAAAATTTTAGCCAGCTCTCCAACAGAACCCCAAGGCTAACTATCTTTGCCTCTCATTACAAGGATACCTGTGAGGTACAGATGAGCATAATTTTGAAGGAACTTCAGAAGAAAACTCCAGCTTCTCCAGGGCAAGCATCATTAAGAAAGGGTTCCCTGCAGCCCGCCATCACCCAGGACTCAGGGCAACGGGCTGGACTCATTATCACTGGAAAGACCCTGGAGTTTGTTCTGCAGGACAGTCTGCAAAGACAGTTCCTGGAGCTGACTGCTTGGAGCCGCGCTGTGGTCTGCTGCCGAGCCACGCCCCTGCAGAAGAGCAAGGTGGTGACGTTGGTTCGCCACCATCTCCAGGTGATGACTCTAGCGATTGGTGAGTGAAGTGCAGTGAGAACAAGCCTGGCTCCTCCCTCTGCGCACGGCAGACGTGCGTCTTTCTGTCTTTCCTTCCGGCTGTTTACACCTGTGTCTGCCCCCACCCTACACCTTGTCTTTCCCTTCCCTCCTTTCCCCCACACCCCTTTTCTTCTTCTACCTCTCTTTTCATCTCTTACTGACCATCTGCAAGGAGTCAGGAGTTAGCACTGTGATGTGGACAACAATATAATAGTCAGGACCCCATGCATACATATCGGACTCCCAAATCAGCTGGTTTAAGCGGAGTGAAATGCTGAATCACAGAACTGAAAAACCTAGGATTCCAGCTTCAGGCAAATTAACGTCAAGTCCGTGACTAATTCTCTACTCAGCAAATACTTATTGAGTTCTTTCTTTGTACCAAGCAGCTTTCTGGGGGATGGAGATGAAGGAGTACATAAAATGGACCAAGTTCCTTCTCTTAAGGAGCTTGCATCGAGGAGGGCATAAATTTAAGAACAAACAAAAACATAAATATGGAAGATGTTAGATATTGACAAACGCTAGTGGAAAAGAAAAATAGATCAAAGAAAATGGAAAACATTGAGGGAGTTTGGAACGGGTTGGTATTTTAAATGTAGTTTTCAGGGCTCTCCTTTCTAAGGTTATCTGCGAGCAGAGACTTGAAGGAAATGAAAAATAGCCATGTGAGATCTGGGTAAGAACATCCCTGGCATATAAGACAGCAAAAGTAAAAGCTATGAGGTGGACCATGCTTGGTGTGTCTGAAACCAAAGGAGAGGGAACAGAGGGATGTTTTCTGCAGGTTACTAAAGGGCAGAGTGGTGGCAGCTGGCCAGATCACATAAGGTCTTGGAGGCCATTATAAAATTTTGGCTTTTACCTTAGCCAGTAGGAAGCTAGTGGAAGACATTAAGCCAAGGTGGGATGTGGCCTCCTTTAAATTTGAAGGGATTGCATCACCTGCTGTATGAGATTAACTGTGGGGCTACAGATACATAACTACGGAGATCAGTTGGGAGATTGTTGAAAAAATTCAAGCAAGAGATGATGGTAGCTTGGCCCCAAGATGGGAGCAGAGGAGGTGATAGAACACGGTCAAACAATGGACATGCTTTGAGGAAATTGCTGCTGACATTTGCGGATGATGTTACACAAAAAAGAATCCATCACAAGGAATACCAGGGTTTTGTATAAGAGTAGAAAGGACTCTACTACTAAGATAGACTCAGTGTGAAAAGTCCATTATACTCATTCAGTTAGAAAAGTCCACTGAACATGTAAGCAGTGATGTCAGGTAGGCAACTAGAATAAAAATCTGGTTAGCGATGAGGAATTAGCTGCAGATATAAACCTGTGAACTGTAAGTCTAGTAAACACCAGAGCCTCAATACTGTCAGACTGCTAAAGAATGAGTATAAATGGAGTAGTGTGCGATAAAATTCTGAGATAGTTGTATGTTTAGTTGAAACAGTGGAATTTTGTTCACTTATCAAACTGGATAGTCATACAAAGAAAGAAATTTTTCAAACTGTTAGATTCTGATGTTATTGAAGCTAAAATTTCTGGACGTCATATTAATTGAGTTATGCTCATCTTTGAAATAATCACTGCAGCCAGAGAATAGAAGAGAGTGGTTTTCAGGTCTGTTATTTTCATATCCATAAATATGGGTGTTTGGATTCACTCTAACAAACTACATTGACCCAGATTTCCCAAAGAAATACCAGGATGCTATCACCA
The DNA here is from genome assembly GCA_004027595.1 of Dinomys branickii. NCBI lineage: Eukaryota > Metazoa > Chordata > Mammalia > Rodentia > Dinomyidae > Dinomys > Dinomys branickii. The sequence continues at coordinate 196,521 of PVLD010000427.1, read as the reverse complement.
GAAAACAGATGAGTGGTTAGTGGGGCTTTGGAAGAAGCTTGTGATCATTATCTGCAAGAGAATAATACTTCTTTTTAAGACACATACAGCATTGAAGGACACCAAAAAAATCTTACGTGTAACCATAACACCACATGAGAGGTGTGATAGAGATACACAAGGTGGTGCTAGAATCTTAGCAAAGGATATGTGATTTAAAGAGACTATGAGAAGGATTTCCCAGAGGAAATGACATCTAGCTAAGAGCAATAAAAATTGAAATCCAACAAGAATGAGTTGGGGTGATGAGGGCACTATTACAAAAATAGAGAAGTGACCTGTGGAATAGCTAGAAGGGATAGGTTATATTTGGAGAACTGAAAATCAGCAAGGGTGGCATAAGAAAAGGAAAATCATTCTGGTGAGGTGCTGCAGCATGAAGGATGTGAAGGCAGTATTAAATTTGAAATTCTTCCTGATGGCAGTGGGATTCCACTCTTCATTCCTGCTTAGCTACCTGCCAGGAATTTAGAGAACTAGGGTGAACCTTGAGGGACTTACATGTTTACTGAGCAGCCCCTATCCATTTACAGAGTTTTTATGTTTTTGCTCCTCATGTTTCTCACCTTTTCTTTTGCCTTATGTAGGTGATGGTGCCAATGATGTTAGCATGATCCAAGTGGCAGACGTTGGGATAGGGGTCTCAGGCCAAGAAGGCATGCAAGTGAGTAGCTGTTGTGCACCCATGTACATTAAAGATTGCAATTGGAAAGGCTGTTTCATGTGTGAAGAAATTGCTGGCAAGGAAGGCGACTCTGAGGTTTAGGGTTTCCCAAGAACTGTATATTAAAGTGTCTCGGTGAGTGAAGAGAGATTCAGAATCTTCTCTGCTTGACACGTTATACAAAGTTATATGAAGCCATGACTGCAATACTCCTTAATATTCTCTGTATTGAGAAGAAATAAAAGTATACCGAAATGCAGAGGATGAGAGTTCTGCCCCGCTTTCTGGGGAAGGCCCAATTGTTAAAATTACATCACGAGTAGTGTTCAAAGAGAGGTCTGTTTCATGTGGCCATATTGGAAATCAGAGTCGAAACGCTGGGCCACTCATCAAAGCCATACTTACAGCTTTGAGTTTTCTTGCCGCTCCTTGTGTGTGTTTCCTCTCTTTGTGTGGGGAGTGTGGGTGTGTACTTGTAAAGTAGATTTTACCAATTTGAGGGTAACTCTGGTCTAGCTGTGTGCCAGGCTGTATCCGTCTGGTGTGTCTTAACGCTCAGGTTGGCCTTCTCTCCCCTCTGTCTCTGCAGGCTGTGATGGCCAGTGACTTCGCCGTTTCTCAGTTCAGACATCTCAGTAAACTCCTTCTTGTCCATGGGCACTGGTGCTACATGCGCCTTTCCAACATGATTCTCTACTTTTTCTACAAGAATGTGGTATGTAACTCCAGAGAATTTTTCTTCCCCTTTTACCTCCCCCAGCTGGTTGCATCAGGAATGAAAAGAAAATGTCTTATGCTAAGCTCACTTCGTTTATGGGTGTTCTGAGAACAGCTAGGACCAGTCCTACTGTCTTACCAGAAATAATCTGAGAGTGTATGTGTTTAAATTGCTGACAGAAAGTTGTTAGCTTGTCCATCTGCTAACATTTTCTATTCCCTGTGCATTTACATTCAATTAAGTCCTGTCTGGTTCATTTAAAATCCAATTTTTGACCTTCCATTCAAAGATTGTGACAAGCAGAATTATTAAATGTTTAATGCTGTCAGTAGAAAATTAGGTTTACTTCCATTTTACTGGCAATAACAAAAAAAGTCTGCTATTCCCAAATTGATGTACCCTGTGGCATATTGAAGACAGATACAAATCAAACCCCAAGAAAATGTCATTGCTCATAGCTGCCTAAAACTCACAGATACAAGAATTTTCTGTCCAGCCTGTGAAACCTATTTGTGCTTGGGAATTATGTGATGGTCATAGAACTTTGTTATGGTTATGTGACTCTTAAAAGGCAGAATTATATTAGAGGATGTGTACTCATCTTGAGCATTTCATTTAAATTTCAGTTTTTTGTTTATAAAATCAGGTTGACACTAGGTAGACTATAACTGCACCATGATGTTAGACCAAATTTATGATTACTTTGTAAAGTCTGTATGTAGTATATTAGTAGTAGACTTAAATTTGTATCATTCTATTTAAATACTGTCTCTAAGAAAACAATTATTGGGTCATTTTTAAGATATCCCAATGTATATTTGTATAGTTCAGATCTGTGTGCAGGAGTATTTCTTTGCTTGCTATCCAGTGAACCTTTTAGGAAGCTCTCAGTAGTTGCTAATTTAAATTACACTGTTAATGAAAGTTTAATAAAACTCAGATACCTTACAAAAATATCTGAAATGTACAGTTTCTGCCCAACTGTATGATTCTGGGAAAAGCTGCGGTTCATAATTTAAAATTCCAGGATTTTACGATCTATGACGTTTAGGAAGAAGCCCGTGTCCCAAATTTTCTTTTAAAACCTCTGCATTTTTGCATCTCTTTGTCTATTGTAATGCAAGTCATTTCCTGCACCCAGATGAAATGCAAGGGTTGAAAACCACAAATATTAGGATACAAAGCTGTACGCTCTTGGAGACAGAACATGCTGTAGTTCGCCTATTTATGCTGAAGGTTGCAATGATTTGAATACTTGCTTGAAATTCATATATGTTATCTAGAAAAATTTGAGGAACAAAAGTTGAAGAGAAACATTTGTATTATATGCCACTGTTAAATTCCAGTCCAAAAACGGAACACTGGGAATGAAGGGTTAGTAGGACTCATCACCAGAGAATAAGGATCCCTGTGGGTTTTTACTCTGTAATATTTGCATGGTCATTTGTACTGATACCCTCTACACTTAATTTTGAGCTCCTATTTACCTAGATAATGATTACTTTATGAGCTATAGCGGAGTGGGCCAAGATCATAAATCATTAAAATAGTTTATCATTCTGAGGATGTGGTTCTTGAGGGTTGGACAACTTTTGAGATACTGGTGAAGTAATAGCCCCAAAAGTAATGTCCCAAGAGTATGTGTATCCACAATGTACACATTTTCAGGAGCTGAGCGTAGTGCATGTCTTTGTGAAGCTATGAGGCTAAGAAAGTCTTTTGTAAGGATCATGCCCTTCCTTTTAACGTGTCCTAATATGTCTATGAGGCCAATGATAACAATATCTTAACATTTTTAAAGTACATTCAAAGCCATGAATACTTTCTGATGTGATCTTAAGTTCTGAGGCATTCTAACACTCATTTTACACAGGAGGAAACTACAGTTCAGAGAGGATAGGGAAATGACTTGAAGTCATACAATCATTAGGAAGTAACCCTGGGCTTTGAAACAGAACTTCTTGAGTTTAGGTCCAGTGTCCTATCCTGTGGCCTGCATTGTTCAAGAACAATCTTAATCTAGGTTTGTCTGAGACAGAGTACTGAGGGAAACCGTACGGGACGCATGTGTGTGGTCTCTGGGGCAATCAGCTATCCTTGTTTGTTTGTTCTGTTCCAGTTTTAGCATGAGATGCCATGGCCTAGGAAAACCCTCAGCCCTAAGCAGACTGGGACAGTTGGCCACACCACTGAATTTTACCACTCATCCGTAATTGTGAATACAGAAAAAAGAGAATGAAGATTGTAGCGTGTCTGCTCCGTGTCAGGCACAGAGCTATGTTCTCCTCATATAGAGCTAAAATGTCTCAGTTAGAATACTGACTTCTCCACTGGCTTTGAGTAAATTCCTTAATCTCTCTTGCTTCAGTGTCTCAGTCAGTTTAAGATACCATAACGAAGTAGCGCAGGTGGGTGGTTTATAAACAAGTATTTATTTCTCACTGTTGTGGGGGCTGGAAAGCCAAGATCACGGTACCGGTGCATCTGGCTTTGATGAGGACTCTTCCCAGCTGTACACGTCTTCTCATGCTGTCCTCACATGGTAACAGAAAGCAGGAACTCTCTGTGGTCCACTCTATAAGGCAGTAATCCCATGCATGAGGGCTCTGCCATTGTGACCTAACTACTTCCCAGTGGCCTCACCTCCCGATACCATCACACTGGGGATTAGGGTTTGGTGTGTGAATTTTGAGGGTTCATGAACATCTTATCTATTGTGCCCAGTTTCTTCATATGTAAAGTGGGAACAACAATAATTTTCAGTTGTTATGAAGATTAAATGAATTGCTTATAAGGGACTTTATAAAACAGTATTAGCCCATATAACAAGTAGTCTATGAAAAACATTTACTCAGAAAAAATAAATGTAATAACGTCTTCCGTTTTGTAAGTGACAAAACTGCAAAGAGGTTGAGGTCCAACAGCTCAAAATGATAGCATATGGAGTGGGTGGTCAGAGCTCCGATTTCTGTCTCTAAGATCTGGATGTTCTTCTTTGTGTCCCTAGGCCTATGTGAACCTGCTTTTTTGGTATCAGTTCTTTTGTGGATTCTCAGGAACATCCATGACTGACTACTGGGTTTTGATCTTCTTCAACCTCCTCTTCACGTCTGCTCCTCCCATCATTTATGGTGTTTTGGAAAAAGATGTGTGTGCAGATACCCTCATGCAACTGCCTGAACTTTACCAGAGTGGTCAGAAATCAGAGGTAGGTGTTAAAGCAAAAGTTCTTAGACAGATACACATCTATGGGTAAAGCTGTACATTTTCTGGTCAGCCCAGCACAAAGATTGCAGCCTACTCAGAACTATTTAAAGCTCTTTGAAATCTCATATTGTTTTCCAAGATCTGTATTCACATGGCAGATACTAAGTTACTGGCCTCCAATAGGAACACATAAATCTTTGAAAGGTTTTACGCACTTATAAGAAAGAGTCTGGGATACAGAGTGATTTAAAACCTTTAGCTACCAGAAAAAAACAACATAGAAAAGCTACATATTCCATTCTTGGGAAGAAGAAATCCTTATAATCCTTTAATAATATCCAATCCATTCACAGAGAGAAACTACATGGAATCTAGCCTGGCTGAAAGTTCAAGGCCAAGATGCACGAATGTGTGCTTGATATCACTGAAGGTTTCCAAGTCCACTGGGGAAAAGGGGGGCAGAGGAAAAACTTTCAGTCAAACATTTTATAGCTAATGTTTTAAAAGGCCATTTGTATACACTGAAGATGGTAATTTATCTTATTTTCAGGAGGATGAGATCATTGTTTCCCACTGTTAACCCCTGTTATCATTTCTTTGTACACACTATCCTAGTGAGCTCTCCAGTTTTATAAGACATGATAACAGTGGACAGATTCCCAGCATGTGGCTACTGACTCTGCCTTCCAGCATTTGTCCTTTCTTTGAACTTGGCCTCCAAGCAAATTCTGTTCTATGATTGGGTCGTTTTGTGTCTTTGGTCCTGTAGAATATACTCTCTTGGGGTATAGAATCTCTTTCCCCTGAAGCAGACCAGTCTGGGAGTTGGAAGATTCCCTTCCAAGAAGCAATAACCTATTAATGTCGCTTATCACCACACAGTCTTCTTTCCTGGCTTTTACTTAATGTTCACATTTTTCCTCTCCATTTCTAAGACTACGCCATGAGTTAACACTTAACTTGAATTTATCTTGTCCTGGACCCATCTTTTTTTCCTTTTCTAAACCCTCTTAAACCCTCTTATGCAAGTGAGTATAGGGAAATTGTACTTTTTATCTTTTCAACATAGTTTTGAGCAACTTCTATAGCTGCAGACATATGAACTTATATTTTAACTTATCTTCAAACCATTTTTTCCTGCCCAGGGACACTTTGATCACCTCTTTGTCTCTGAAACATTCTCTTCCACTATTGGGCCATGCTTTGCTTGGGTTATGGGCACTTGGATGAAAAAAGAGACTATTCCATCATCATTTCCAATGGGAAATATGAAGTGAAAGAAGCTGTAGGGAAAAATAGACGGGAAACAATGCATTTTCATTGCTTTGATTTCCTAAAGATCAAAGAGGAAAAACAAGGAAAGATGTAAAAATTGTAAGTGTAGTCTTCTGAAGAATGGAAGCAACATACAGAAACTTGTATATTTATAGAGCTTTGTTCTTAGGGAACAGTAAGACATTTTCAAGAAAGACCATGTTCACTTTTGAAAGAAAAAAATACTAAAATAAACATGCTAGGAACAGATGAGACTAGCTGAAAAACATGATTCATGTGTTTCCATTTCAGTTTATGGCACACTTCCCTAATAAACCATAGTACTCTTCCCTCCCAGGTCTAAATGCAGCCTCGGAGTTCTTCACACACATTCCCACTCAGTCAGAGCTGGGTCTTGCTTGAGAATCCAGTTTTGGTCATTTGACTGTAGGTGTGTCTATTTGGTCTTTCTCTTTCTGTGAGCTTTGGGTAGGAACCAGTTTAGCACATGAGATGCAGAATAGCTTACAAACCCAATAAATACTTGTTGAATGCTTGCATTTACTCAGCACTATTTAATCATTGGAAATAAAAGAGTCTAAGTCTGCCTCTTTGAAGCTTGCATTCAACTGAGATAATCAGGAAAATCATCAGGTAAATACATAAAACTATTTTTGACAGTGATGAGAGCCTGTTAAGGATGCCATGATAGCAAGTGATTGGGAATAACTTTTATGCTGGGTGCCACTATGAGAAGTGGTATTTAACCTAGGATTGGATAGGAAGGATCTAATCTGGCAGGGAGACTAGCACAGGTGGATCATTGAAGAAAAAATGGATTGGCACATGCAGGGAAAATCTGTTGTTGGTATGTTACCCTGCTAAGATAGTTCATAGGCCGACCACGCACTACCTCATAGGTCATGAAAAGGAACTTAGATTATTCTGAAAACATGACGGAACATCTTCCAAGTGACTCAAAAGAGCCAATTTGATAATTAAGAAGATGACATGAACTGATTTACATTTTTAAAAAGACATCTGGGCCGGTGATGTAGATCAGTGGCCCAGCGCCTTTCTGCCAAGTGCAAGGTCCTGAGTTTGATTCCTGGTACCAAAAAAAAAGACATCTGGCTGCTATGGGGAGATGGGCTTGAGTGTAGGAGAGAGAGAGAAGCAGGCAGTTAGATGGCTGCCCCATCCTCCATAAGAGCTGATGGTAAACTGGCATGAAGGGAGCAGTGTAAGAAAAAGATGGGTGGATTTGGAGAAGTTTTCATATGGTACTTTCTGATCATAGGAAATGAAAAATCAATACTAGCCCCACTTCAGGTAGATTTAAAACAGATCCAAAAGAGGCTAATGGTGTAACTCTCAGTAGTACAGCATGTGCTTGGCATATGTAAGACCCTGGGTTCAATCTTCAGCACCAGAAACAGGAGAAAAAAAGAAAATATTAATGTAATGATAAGGTTAGATTTTAAATGAATTCAATCAATTGAGTAAGAGTTCCTTTAAGACTTTTTCTGCCATGTTTAATTGTGAACCCATCTCACTGAACTGCCTTCATTCTTTCATCACTATTGACAAGTTCCTCTTGTTTATGAATGAAAGAATGAAGGCAGAGAGTGTCTCTAAGAAAAGCAAATATATGTAGTGGTTTGTGTTGTTTTTTCACTTTCTTGGACCCTTATTAATGTTCCCAATGTGTGTTTGATTTCCAGGCATACTTACCCCTCACCTTCTGGATCACTTTGTTGGATGCCTTTTATCAGAGCCTGGTCTGTTTCTTTGTTCCGTACTTTGTAAGTCATTGCACATGCAGTGTATTCGTTATTAACGAATCACTGGTGTTTCTTGCTACATTGCCCCCAGTACCAGCCTACAGAGGATAGATTTCTTACATAGATTATTAATTGACTAAAGTATAACCATCTCCCTGAATATGTTAGATGATAGATTACATAGATATCTAGGTAAGCTCTCTTTTTTCTTGTTAACACTGAGCTCCTTAATAATTTTTGTCAAGGAACTGAATAAAATTAAATCTCTGAGCATATAATTAGTAAAAACTCAGAAATGTAAAGTCAAAATATGAAAAATTTTATTAGTGAATGTTGAACTAATTCTACCCAGATGACATCCAGATACTAAATTTAAGTGCCTCTTGGTAGTTTCCAAAACTATTGTTTTACAAGGTTTATACAAAAAGCTTATTTTGTAGACAAAGAATGGGACAATACAACCAAGCAAAGAATTTATAAAAATTAATTTTCAAAATTTAGACTAATAACAAGTACAGAGCAGCATAGTTTATCTGCTTGTCCACATCTCTTCCCAGAAGGAAACAACTTGTTTGGTCCTGATGGTGCTTAATAGAAGTACATTACTCAGAATAAAAAAGACAGAGATTCAGTCCAAGTTAATAATTTTCATTCAAATTAAATCATTTCAATTGGCCTCACTAGAATATTCTGGCTGTGGTGCTCTTCAAGAGGAATACAGACAAGACAACCTGAAGTGTATTCAGAAAGAGATGGTAAAAGATTAGAGAACTGTGTCATTTGAGGAATGGCTTAAGGGCTTGAAGACATAGGGAAGAGACGAGGGAGTATTTACTTAGGACACGGGTAACCTCAGAGTAGTTATAATAGCTGCTTCTAAGATTTATTAAGTGGAACAGAGTTGATATTTCTTACATCATAAAGAGTTGGAAGTATGAATAAAAGCTTCCAGCAAGATGAATCATGACTCATATAAGAGGAATTCCAACTGGAAAGTTCACGCATTAGAAGTCTTGCCTATGTGAGGGCAGGGTCTCTTTTCTGGAAATACCTATTTACCCTAAATGGCCACCTCATAGGAATAGTACGGAAGAGACTCCACCCTTGGCCGTGCGGGAGGTAGGACGGGGTCGCTGACACTGCTGAGCGTGCGGCACTCTCCAGTCACACCTTCTTGTCTTGTAGAGTTACCAGGGGTCAGACATTGACATCTTCACATTTGGAAATCCCCTGAACACAGCTTCTCTGCTCATCGTTCTCCTCCATCTGGTCATTGAAAGCAAGAGTTTGGTGAGTGGATTTCATGCCCTTGAGGTAGCCTGAAGCTCTGTGCTTGGGGCAGTGTCTTCCGTTAGTGAGAATCCTGCCAGACTCTCCCTACCCGAAAGGTAAGTGTTGATGAGAAGAGTCCTGACTGGAAGGGCGCTGACTCCTGCTGTTTGTGCGGCTGACCGAGTGTCACTGTGCTGAGGTGGAGGTTTTCGTGAGGAAAGTGTTCATGGCAGACAGCTCATGGAGGTGTAAGTCAAGCTGGGAAAGCCAGCTTTACATTTTGACTTTACATTTCTGAGTTTTGACTAATTACATGGTCGGCGATTTAATTTTATCCAGTTCCTTGACAAAAATTATTAGGGAGCTCAGTGTTAGCAAGAAACCCAAGAGAGCTTACCTAGGTATCTATGTAATCTGTCATCTGACAGCCTTCTATGCCCAACACTGTGCAAGACCAAGCTGATGGCTTTGAACAAAAATAGAAAAGACATTCTGTGCCGCGCTTTCAGTACACTGGCTGTCGTAAGCAGCGGCTCTGCGCCTTTACCTTCGTTGTTGCTGTGGCTCCTTAGCCAGAACCCTGTAGTAGTTTCCCCTTATATTTGGAATAAGCTCTGACTCCTAAGACAGTCTGTAAGACGTTGTCTTAGTTTCTTTTCTCTCACTGCTGAGGCAAAATGCCTGATAGTGAAAGTGAAACGGGGAAAGGCTTATTTAATTTACAGTTTGTAGAGGTTTCAGTCCATAATCGGCCGGCTCCAAGGCAGGATGACAAGGGGCAGAGGGGCAACCCTTTATGGCGGCAGAAGAGAGCAAACGCAACAAGAGAAAGAGCAAGACAAACCCTTTTCTGTCCCTTATATAGTATCCAGTCTACTGGGGTTAGAGCAATGCCAATCCAATCAGTGCACTAATCCAGCAATCACCACCTTTTTCCCAGCACCCTTAACCCCGGCAATGCCTCAATCACACACTTTAGATTCAGTCACCTCCGAAAAAGTCCTAGGACCGCATGGGGCTTTAGGGGAATCTAGTCACAAACCATAGCAGGCCTCAAACATTGATGCCCTGACCTCTGTCTCCAGTCTCATTTCTACTTATTCAGGAGCCAGAATCACGTTATTCCTCTTTTAAACTACTCAGGTAAGTTGCATTTACTGTCATATCTAGGCTGTGGCATATAGTTTATCTTCTAATGAAAATATTCAATTCTTCCTTGTATCCATGAATTTTATCCACTTCAAATGTTATTTTAGGTTACTTTAAATTTGAACAAAAATGCGGGTTTCCCCTGGAGCTCTACCCTGATTACCTTTTCATTCATATTCTTATCCATAGGTCTAATAATAATGTGTAAGTAGTCATCTAATTATGTGATTATCTAATTCATGTTTGTCTTGAGCATTATATTATATTCTCTGTGAGGGCAGAGTTCATGCCCACTTTGTTCACTGCTGCGTGCTAGTGTCAATGACAAGCCTGGAATACACTGGGTATTCAAAATATTTTTGAGTAGAAAAAGAAATAATTAACTATCCAGTGTTTGGTATTTACTTACTATCATGGTAATAAAGATTTCAAATAGAAAGTACATGCGGGTAGGATATAATATATATGATATTATATTATCATATTATATTATCATATATATAATATATGATATTATATTATCAAGTTATCTTTAACAACTGCTAAAGTAGGTGGAATATTTATTTTTGACATCATTTGCTTTGCTTATACCTAACCATCTACATAGATGCAATGAGCTAAAATTAAAATACGGAAATATCAGATTATTTACTAAATGGGATTCTAAAACTGAAATATTTGGTCTTATTTTAATAGCTATTTCATTTGTGAGCAATTGCAGAGGTACTTTTAGTTACCACCTACGGATGTGCGTGCCACAGGCTCTGACACTAGTGTTCCAGGGGAACTAAAGCATACAGTATGTCAGTTCAGATTCATGAACTATAAGCCACAATCTATTCGGACTAACCTGAGCAAGTAAAACGTTATGAAACTAAACAAATTTAAACAAAAAATTTCCTAAAGAGCCAGAACATCTCTAGAGAGCGGGGAACAGAAACGAAAGGGAGGCCCGTCAGATGCCACTCCAGTCTGAGCTGGTTCTGCTCTTCCTGTTCCGCCCAGGCTTCGCGGTGCTCCAACCTGGCCCCGGTGATGAACTCCTTCGGCCCTGGCTCCAGCCACAGGCTTTGGCTAGGGGAGGAGTGTGCTGTCGAGGCCATGCGCAGCACTCCACAGCCTCCCCGAGAGGAAGGGGAGTGAAAACTAGAAAAAACAAAACAGCTCAAGAGAAGAGCCATTACTAGAGAGCCCTTTCTCACGGCCTGGCCGGAGCTCCTGGCCTCTGCTACTCTCTTGTCCGTAAAAGCCAGCCGTGCTGAGCAGGTGAAGCTTGTTCCCTTCGTGTCCCTACTCATCCTCTCATGGCCACGCCCACTTCCCACTCTGGTTTTATCCCATTGCTCCCTGACATTAACTTTGCTGTTGATTCGTTTAAATGTGTGCGCAAACTTGAAGTTGCTGTCTTTCTGGCCAACAGGATATTTTAAGGCAATACTGTTGGAGCCATGGGGCTCAGATAGAAGGAAGGACACTGGAGAAAAAAGAAAGCGATCATTGTTCTCAAGACATGATGGTCTTAAGGAGTTAGCCTACATGTTCTGAGGAGTTTGTAGCATTTTATCAATGAGCAGTCCGTGTGATTATTATGAAGACCTCTACTGTGGAGAAGTACATTGCAAGATTCGGGTGAAAAAGGATAAAATTGGTTCTTGTTTGAAAATTGTAGCCCCCCAAATAAAAAAGATTAATAAAGGCAGCATTTCCCTAAAAGGTGTGACATATGCCACCAGTATTATACACTGTGATGTTAGGTGTTACCGCATGAACAGTACTACATAATGTGAAGCTGTCTTTGCATATTTCTGATCATGTAAAAGAGGAAGTCTGTTTGATACTATTAGGTTTTATTACAACTTTTAGTAATTTCCCTTTACAGTGACAGATCAATTCCAAAACTCAGCATTGTCAGAACAAATACTGGTAATACTACACTGAAAGTAGTTGTCTCCTTTTCTTTCTAAATTATGCTACTTAGTGAGCTAGTTTTAAGAAAAATAATGTTGCCTGCTGCACGTGGATATCTAACTGACCAGTATCATACACAACAATTTATTTCTTGTTCGTGTAAAGTTGACTGATGTTCCCGATAGCTCCAGAAGCAGTTACCCTCTGAAGGGTGTATCAGTGGCCCAGCTGTGTCTTACAGCCGTACTTCCTAGAATTTCTCCCAAGGCGACTTCTTGATATGCGTGGAAGGAAAGGGGATAGCAGGGAAACCTGCATATCCTTTCCTACTCTGATTTCATTGGTCAGAGCCCGTCACAGCTTGTGCTTAATCCCAAAAGGGAAGTGAGGTGCAAACCCTTCAAAAGCTTGGTGGGGGGAATGAGACTGTTGGTGAGCACCCCTAAAGTCTAATGTGTGGGAATGACTACATTCTTGAAGATCACTGGGCTGAAGTATTACCTTAATGAAGAAACTGACTAATAGCAGCCGTGTAAATAAAATTATAAAGATCTGTTCCCCTCCTGGTGCACGGACTATACAGAATTACGTCTTAGGCCTTGATTTAGTTTCACAGAGTCCACACAGTAACACACACTGTCTGTGAAAGGTACTTTCTGTTATCTCGTCTGTGTTTTGCTTCCTGAGCTTTGTTTCTTAGCTAAGTATTTTGATACGCTGCCTCTTCAATTTTGTTGGCCGCAGCGCCCCTTCGCTGAGTGCTCACTCCCCTGCCCTTCTCGTCCTGCAGACGTGGATCCACATGCTGGTGATCGTTGGCAGCGTCCTGTCATATTTTTTCTTTGCCTTGGCCTTTGGAGCCATGTGTGTAACATGCAACCCACCATCCAACCCCTACTGGATTATGCAAGACCACATGCTGGATCCAGTGTTCTACCTAGTGTGTATCCTCACAACCTGTATTGCCCTTCTGCCCAGGTATGCTATTTATTTAGTCAAAACAGCACATGGAATCATGGGTATAGAGTCCTTGAAGCAACACTGAGATGCAAGGCAGATGACTATTGAGTAGTGACACAATCAGTCTTTATACTGGATAAAATACTGGTTTTAACTCTTTCACCAGAGAAGGAAAAAAGGGACTTAAACAGACTAGAAGGTATGTATCTCCTTTATGAAAAGGCCTAATCTTTTGATAGCTCACAGAGATAGGGAAGCTTTGTTTTAGAAAATCATCCAAGGACCTAGATGCCTTCCTCCATCTTTTTACTGGGCCATCTCCCAAGGCCTTATCTTGGTCTCATTTATATGGTACAACAGAGTGCCACAGACCAGGTAACTTATACACAGAAACGTACTGGCTTACAGTTCTGGAGGCTGGAAAGTCCAAGATCAAGATCAAGCCACCAGGCTTAGTGATTGTCAGTCCAAGAAGCTCCCTTGAATTTACAAATTCATGGTGAAAAGTACAAGGGTAAGGCTTTCATAGCCTAATCATGTCGTACTGAGCACACCTCTTAATACTGTTACAATGGCAATTAAATTAAATAGGTGTGTTTTGGAGGAAACAAGTATTCAAACCATAATTCATCTGCATTATGAATAGTCCTCATTAGTATATGTATATCCTTGCCAAGCCCTGCCCACAAAAAGGGAAAACGGAAAAAATAAAGAGATTATCTTTTTTTTCTTTTTAAAATGGTGTGTCCCAGAACCCAGCTTTGTAGATGCGGAGTGGCTAAAATTCGGAGGTTTCTAAAGTGAGGGAGGGGAGAATAGATGCTGAACTACAGCAGCAGCGTGTCCTCCTGCAGGGAGACTCTAAACACCGTACCGCTTCCCTTCTTGGCCGACACAATTATTCTCCCCTCTTTAGTTTGATCTAATTTCTAATATATGAAATGAGAATGACTAAGAAGAATGTGTGAGTTATTAATACCTAAACTCTTGAACACAGAGCTGTTCCTCTCTGTAGTTTTATAAAATGTGTTTAGCTGGAAATACCATCCTACCTTTTCAAAGTGTGATACAATAATCGAAATGGGGAGTTCCCATTATTCTCTAATAGGGTTGACTATAGTTCACAAGTCAAATCTGGGCTTCTGCTTTTATTTATAAATAAATTTTTATTGAACAGAGCCATGCTCATTTGTTTTACATGTCATCTCTGGCCACTTTTGCACTGGAGTAACAGTCAGACAGTTCCAACAGAGACTGTCTGGCTTCGCAAACCTAAATTATTACTGTGTGGCCCTTCACAGAAGAAGTTTGCCACCCCCAGTCCGTCACAGCATCAGAATGTACAGTGAGTACAAAGCCTCTGATGCTAGTACATGCCTTTCCTAGAAATGTGTAAGAAAATCCGTCTGAGTCACTCCACGGTGGCTGTGCCTGTATCCTTAGCAGCGCCACTATTAAACTAGAGATGCCTCTGTAGTGCTCATTGCTACTACCTGTTGTCAGATTAAAATCTGACAAGATGAATTTGTAGAATTTCCAAAGAAACAGTTACTTGAAGTTTATATCCTTAAAAAAGTTTGACCATCAGTAGTGCATTTCTATCTGATATTGGTGAGGTCAGCTGGTAACGGTGAAAGAGTACATTTTTGCTGTTCTACGCTTACCAGGTGTGTGAGAATTTGTTTCAGCAGCCATAGAAAAATGATGGATGAATCTGAGCACTGCTAGAGAAGATACCTAAACATATGGAGATGGCTTTTAGGGTTCGGCAGGAGCTGGAAGAATTTTGAGGCACATGATAGGAAAATCCTAGATCTCCTTAACCAGACAGTAGGTAGAAGTAGAGACTTTATACATAGCAAAGTGAGGAGCATAGGAGAGAAAGCCTGTTTCATCTCAGAGAACATGTCTGCCATAAACAGCATGTAGCTGGAAGTATGACGCTAAAGCCGCTATGCGTGGGAACGCAGAAGAAAATAAACTTGCATTGAATCTTTGAGGAAAAAGCATCTTCAAAATGTAGTGACAGAAAGCCGAGCTGAACTGTGTCATACAGTGATATAGAAGCAGAATTTGTAAGCAAGTGAACTTAGATATTTGGCTCAGGTGATTTCTAAGCAGTGTCAAAGGCGCAGCCTGGTTTATTTTCATTCCTACATTAAAATGTGGGAGGAAAGTGGTAACTGAGAGAAGAATTTTTAGGCTAAACACAATTAACTTTAGGAACTTCTCAGCCTGTCCAAAAGTTTCTGTGTTTAGGAGGTTGGTAAGAATGTGTTCTGGAGAGAAGGCCACAAGCATAGGTGGACAGCAGTTTTGCAAAGTGTTCGACAGTTTAGGTGTGCAACATCTGGGTTCCCTGAACTGTCTTAGCAGCACACAGGAAAGATCTGTGGGGGGCCCTCATTACTAATGGTATAAAGCTCATGACATTTGTAGGGGACTCATGCATTTTTTGAGACTTTTATATTGGTAGAAAAACTTCCAGCTTGTTCTAGAAGAAAAAATTTTGTGGTAACTTACAGTATCCATAGGAACTAGTTTTGACACTTTTTGAATCCTTGTGAAGACTTAACACTGCCTGATTTACATGTATTGTCTCATTTAACCAAATATTAAGCCAATAATGTGGCTACTGTTGATAGCTTTCCTTTCACAGACTGTATTTTTATTGAGCTAGCACTTACAGGGTACTTGCTATTTTCTAAATGCTTTACAAATGTTAATTTTTTAAATATTGTTTTATCTGTATTTTATAGTTCATGCATTCCCTCCTTGACTTCAGGAGCCAAGTGGCCACTCCATTCTTTCACCTTTTGTAGTTGGTATTTTGTGGATCCTATTGTGCACAGGAGCCAAATTTAATTCTGTGATGTTCTTTGTAACCTAGGTTTACATACCGAATTCTTCAGGGATCCCTGTTTCCATCTCTAATTCTGAGAGCCCAGCACCTGGACAGACTACCACCAGAGGCAAGGGCTGAGGCTCTTAAGAAGTGGAGAGGAGCTGCAAGGAAGAACCAAGTGACATCCAAGCATGCAGTCCAATCTGACAACAAGTCAGGAAGGAGACCCACGTCTGGCCATTCTGCTCCTCTTGCAGGGAAATCAGCAAGTTCCCGTGCTGCTGAGCAAGGAGACTTGCCTCTGTGTGAAACTGCTTTAGAACTAGACTGCTCTGCAGCTGAGACTTCAGATGTGAATGGACCCTAAAATACAAAGAAGACAGGTTACCCCTGTTGAGGTGCTTTCAAGTTTGGAAGGACTTGGAAGAGGCACCTCTATCAAGCAAAGATGACTTACAGTTTTCATAAGGGGTGTGAGCATCTTACTAGGCTTGGCGCAGTTGACATGACTGCTATTGTATGTTTGTATATGTAGTTGTAAAAGAAGGATGCAGTTTGTCATAAGCAGAAAGAAAAAAGTCAGATATTTAAGCCAGAATTAAATGCTTTTATGAAATATTTTTGGATTTTATGAAAGCATTTTAATTGACTTAGACATGCAAACATTATCACAGGGATTCATTTGAGATTTATTTATTTTACTGGGTGCTCATTCATATTCTTGAGAAATGCTTTAAGAAAGCAGCCTCCAATTTGATTCTTTTTTAAAAAATTAGCTAAGGTGTGGTGGTGCACCCCTGTAGTCGCAGGCATCAGGGGGCTGAAGCAGAAGGATCCTGAGTTTGAGACCAGCCTGGACTACATAATAAGATTCTGTCTCAGAATCAAATAAATAAATACCTTAATTAAGAAAAAAGTAGATTGAAAAATGAGGGCTCAAAGGAAATTTCCTTTGAGTATGAATGTATAATATAAATGTATAATTTACAGATAAATTCTAAAGAGCCTTTTCAACATCAATGATAAAATATGGTAATAAGTAAACTCTTTAAAGTGTAGTTAGTGGGCTGGGGATATAGCTCAGTGGAATAAGCGCTTGCCTAGCAAGCGCAGGGTCCTGAGTTCGATCCCCAGTACCGCAAAAAAATTAAAAAAATAAAAAAAATAAAGTGTAGTTAGTGATTACCAATAGCTTTTCACTTCCTCTAGAAGGGTACCTTTGGTCTTCGATGGAAAATCTTAAGCATACCTCACTGCTTATTCTAGTGTTTCCCTAAAGGGGAACCTCAGTAAGGAGAGGGAAGGAGGGATGCTACTCTTCCTCAGGCACAGGAATTGTTCCTCTGTCATCTTCTGCTTAGGAGAAGAGCTCTCATGAGGTCTCCCTTTGTGCAGATGTGGTCAGTTGGGAAACAGAAGCCACAGGGCAGGCAGACAGAATCAACCAAGTCTACAGCCCATTCCTAAGGCAACTTCCCCTACTCTGAAACAATAACCTCCTCAAAATGAGACAATTTCAAAATGATCTTCTAGACAAAGTTAAGGGTTCCTAGTCTTTGCAATATGCAATAATTTTTCTGATGTTGTGGCCTTTGAAAAAGTGAAATATGGATTGAGATTAACAGATTTTTCTTGACAGGGGTGGTTTCCCTAGTGTTCTTAGAAAAACTTGTTTTTTAACGCATGTGACCAGAATGTCTATAACAAGTTTACAGCTGTTACAAATCATAAATACTGGCTTTAGTTGGGATAAAGAAACTATTTTATACAAGTAAAGACACATGTTATAATAAAATGAAATATTCGTGTTGAAGTTATTTTAAAATTCTATGAGAACATTGTCACCAATCTCCAGACATGGAAAATCCGTTCATGAGACACCATGCTCATGTCCAATGTCCACATCAGGATCTTATTACCATTAAACAGTTATTCTCAGGGTTTAATTGTGAACATGCTGCCTACTGTCCTGGCCCAACACTGTTTTTATACCCTTCTGTCATTACTGTAAATCACCTTTTATATTGACTTGAGTTGTAGAACTTTTAAAATCCCACATGGCTTTCTTCTTCCTTAAGAATTTTGTAAATAAACTATTTAATAAATATTACGGACTGAAAGGCTGTCATTACTCCTGCAAACATGGACTGAATCTAACTGATATGGGTCCCAGAACTTGGAAAAATAATGAAGCACAGCATTTGCAGACCATTGTCTTGGCCCTTTTTAATATAGAAAAATCACTGATGTCATATCATCTGTGATCCTTGGAGCAGCCAGCATTTATTCTCTGAGATCATCATGTCCTGATAAATAAAAATTTGGAGGTATAATTACTTGTAAATAAAAGATTATTTTCTAAAGATTAAATGAATAAGCCAAAATGAATAAGCAAAAGGTCAGCTTTGAAGACATGAATTACCTCTACATGTGAATAGAGGAAAACATTGAGTGTTCATGTGATGGGGCTACAGTCTTCTATCTATGACTTCAAAATCCCCAAAACTGAAAACTGAAAGATTTTTCACAAATTATATACCAACTCAATGTCCTGAACAATTGTGAGGTTATTTATGTATTTAATGTAATTGTTCTTATATTTTGAAATAATAATGTTAATTATTTTATTAATAGGTATTAAACTGTATTTTTTTAATTCAGAAAATTCTGAATTCCGAAACACATCTGGCTCCTTGTCTAAAGAGGTTTTGGATTTGTATGGATTTTAATAGGTCACATAAGAAAATAATTCATTTACACAAAGTTATCTAAGCCAAGGTGATCTATTATATATTTGACTAAATTTTTGTTGATAAAGCAGTATCATTGCTCCTCCTAGGTAAAAAAAGATTAACAATAAACATTTGGGGACATAATTTTATTACATCTCCCAAACATTTATAAAAGAATTGGATCAGGTTCTCAGAATGTACTCTAGCTACTGAAGATCCATGTGCTCTTCCCAAGGCTCAAGTTGTCATTTGGCAATGGGTAATCTGAACTATTAACAACTTTTAATTTCAGATTAACAAAAAAGCCACTGGTTGTACCTGTGAGAGCAGAGCTGTGGGACAAAGATGTCACAGCTGAGAAACCTGGCATGGCTAGAAACCCTGGCATCAGCTATGACAAAGGAATGAACAGTTTCCTGGGCCTTACTCTCTAGGTTCCATATTCATACAAAAAGGTAATACCACTTTATTTGTATTCAGAATTATTTAAAATAAGTACAATATGTACATTTCACTGAACACAAGTTGAGCAAAGCTGAAAGTTGTTACATTAAGCAGGCACCTACAACTATTACAAAATTGACACGTTCAACTTTCATACATGTTGGGACCACAATTCAATGGTGGGATTTCACATTCTCTCTAGGCTTATGCAAAGCTTTAAGAAGATGAGAAATATAGAAAGTAAGTGTCAAAACAACTTTGAATTTAAAATGTTTACACATAGAAAAGATGTATACAAAAATACACGTATAAAATTGCAGGTAGTCTTTATTTGGAATGCTGAGGCAGTCCAGGTTGCTGGTGGAGTAGCGGATTAGACATGTTTAAAAGGCATGTTGCAAAATGAACATCTAACTAATTTAGGCATCTGTGAATTATGCCTTGAAGTTTTTAGTAGAGGAAAAGACTTTAAACCCCTAATTGCTTCAGAAAATGATTCATATAAAGTTGCCTAATGCTTAAAAGCAAGTTTAAGATTTTGTTTTTAATTATTAATGAGAAGAAAAGGCAACAGCAGATGTAGTATAGTTAGGGGAGATTACACAGCGTGTCACTCTGTGAAATGTCTCATTGTTCTTTGAAATATATTTCAATAACTTTATTGGTATGATGAAGACAGGAAAGCAAAATTTTCGTATTTAACGTTGGGTGGGGTACATTGTAATTTTCTTTTTGAAAAAGTGAATTTCTCCAATATAGACCAGGTTCTCCTTTGATAAGCTTTAATCTCCATTGCCTTTTAACACAGGCAGATCAAAATATTCTCCATGAATGCTGATCTAATTGTTGAAATCTCAGTTAGCTAATATTTGCCAGAAAAGCTCCATAAATGGGGAAAGAACTGTAGAAGCTTTCCTGTAAATTACAAACTTTATTTAGATCCAGAATGGACAGAACTGTTATTCCAGGAGCTACTCTTGGTGTCTAGAAAACTTTGCATATATGTTGTAATTTCAGCTACCTACATGGATGCTATTTTTTTTTACTGTTGTCTTTCATAAATTCTCTCAATTATGTAAACTTCGCAAGAGGAAGTAAAAACATAAATTATTTTGGCTTTCAGTAAATCAAGATCCAGTTGCCACTGTTTGAAATTTTCACTTAAACTACTGTGCTTGAGGGACAGAAACTGGGGTTCAGTTAGACTGGATTTGTGTTCTTTCAGTGACAGAACAAAAGGGAAGTCTTTGTAACCTGTTAAACTTAAGGCCTGCACATTTTAAATCTCCACAGAGTTGATACATACTTTCATGCTACACTCAAGGTTAGCAAAAGGAAAAGCCTGCTCTGCTTTTTTAAAAAGCTTTTCACAATATTTTAAATTAGAGAAAAATATGGGGGCAAAGCCAAATAACATTGGTCTGAAGCAAACATTAAAATTCACAATGCGTGTGGAGCTCCTGGTCCACACGAAGTAGCTCTGTCCAGCCCTCCACAGGGAGCTCTTCTCACGCATGGCCTTTCTCTCTTTGTGCTGCTGGCCAAGGGCTCTGGTCAGCCTTGGGCTTATTTAGGAGAAAGGTCTGGATGTATATTTGCTTCTCAATCCATCCCACAAAGTATGACACGTTGCTATATACTCCAGGACCCAGAACTTTGGAAAAGCAGATGGAGCCCCATGAAGTTAAACCAAACAATGTCCATTGTCCTCCAGGCTGCTCACAAGCAAGAGGTCCACCGCTGTCGCCCTGTGAGGGATAGCAATAGACATTAGTCACTGGGATTTCCAAGCTCTAGTGACACCATGTGGTCCCATGGGTACAATGAAGCCAAACCAGATTAACCAACTTCTTGGAATATTTCAACAATACTTTTATTGTCAGCCTG
The DNA here is from genome assembly GCA_004027595.1 of Dinomys branickii. Taxonomy (NCBI): domain Eukaryota; kingdom Metazoa; phylum Chordata; class Mammalia; order Rodentia; family Dinomyidae; genus Dinomys; species Dinomys branickii. The sequence goes on along the minus strand of PVLD010000427.1, from coordinate 175,658 downwards.
GGGAGAAAATGTGCTTTCCTTTGTACAAATGGCACTTAAGGAAATTATAAATTCTGATCTCTGAAATGATGAGGGTGGGGGGAAGAGATGTTATTTCTAGGAAATTAGAAGACATTTTTAGTCATTTCCTACTTAGCAAATATGTCATAAATTTAATGAAACCTAATGTAGTAGAACTGATTACTTGATAATCTAATTCTTTAAGTTTCATTCATCTTTTTTATTATTTTTATTAGTACGTGCTTGCAGCACATAATGAGTGTAATTATTGTGGGGAGCTGGTGCAAGTACATAAAGTATCTTAATGCTTTTACTTCTCCTCTTTGTTTTTCATTCCCTACCCTTCCCCTCCCTCCCTACTCCTTCCATAACTCTAAAACATATCTAAAATGGCAAGATTTTCCCCCTATAATATCTATGGTTTTCCTACCTTGTAATGTTGGAAAGCAATAGGAATAATGTTTACAGATACTTTCCATGTATTAACTCATTTAATCTTCATAAAATACCTAAAAATTGATATTTATTATTATTATGCTCATTTTAAAGATAATAATGACCGATCAAAAGTTAAATAACTTATTGGCAAAGCTAGGATTTTAACCCAGACTTTCTGACAATTTACCTTCTCCATGACTACCAGGGTATCCTGCTCCCTGGGAACGTTAGTGAATATTATTGCTATGAAAGCAAAACTGAATTGCTTTTGCTGCATGGTTCTATAGAAGCAGTGATCTTCACATGCTCCTGATGCTCCTGTTTCCATGACAACATAGTGAAACATACTTTTGCAGAATCCAACTACAGGCCAGGAAGGCTAGTAGGAGGAGGGGTAAAGAAGCACAGGAAATTAGGAAAAACCATACTAATGAACAGCTTCTGATGATTACTACATGTTAAAAACTAAATATGAGTAAGAGAAAAAATTGCTGCCATTCCAGGAGTACATGTTCCATTTGGACACAGGTCTCTCTGGGGGTGACTTTCTGCTAGTGTGTACAGTATTATTGCAGTGGACTTTCCCTCTTCCTTTTATTTCTTTTTTTAAAAAAATGTATATTTCTCAATACATAAATTTTCCTGGAAAAAATGTTTAATATATTTCATAAAAATGTTTTTCCTCTCTCCTTACATAGGGAGAGTGCTCAGTTGTTTAGTTTGGGCTATTTTTATGAGTATGATTAAAATGAAATACATTTTAGATGTTGGTATATCATCCTGTCCAGATCAGAAATTAGAATTACTTGGCATCTACCCTTGTACAAAATTCTGTGCCAGGCTCTCCATGTATGTGGAAAGCATGATTTTTGTCTAATTCAGCCAAAAGTCTGCTTGGGTGACAAGCATGACTTCATAAGAAACCAAAATCCAGAAATTACAAAGAAGGAGTATCTGATTACTTCCAGCTGGAGAGGACAAACTGCCTTCCTTAGGTGTGGGTTTTGAATAGAGTCACATAGGTGTTATTTTAGGCGAGAAAAAAAGAGATCAGGAGTCAGCAATTCAACTCTTGTTCCTCTTCCCATTTGGAAAACCTCTGTTTCCACTTGTTTTTAATTTCTGTTAAAGTTCTTTTCCCTTCCTTCCCTCCCACTACCCTGCATCTCTTGTTCCCTTTACATTTGAAAACAATCTCCCTACTTCAGATTTTCTACTCCTTGATGGGAGAAGAAGGGGACAAAAAAGAATTAAGCTGTGTTATGTATAGGTACCAACCCCACGCAATAAACATAATGTGTACTGCAAACATGTACTGATACATATTTTAAAATAGTGATCAATTGAAACCGAAAGGAGACCCCAGCTAAAGACCCCACTGGTGCGGTCTGTACTTTGCTTCCCCTTTTCCTCCTCCTGAGACTGTACCACTCTGTATGAAACTAGGCGCACCCTGAGACCATACTGTTAAGTGAAGTAAATCAGATACACAAGCTTCAGTATCTCAGACTTGTCTTATATGAAAAAGCTAAAGTATAAGTAAGTTAAATAACAAAATAAAAGACAATAGGAAATAGGGAGCTCGATCTTTGGCAAATAGAAAAGGGATCTAGAGGCAGAGGAAGAGGGAAAGTGGAGGGAAGAGGAAATAAAAACATGATGCATGTCTGGTACGTTTTACTTAACATTATGGCTTCGCGTGAGAAACCAAAAGTACAAATAAAGACAACTGGAAACAGGGAGGTACACCTCTTGCAAGCGGGAAGGGAGAAAGGAGGAGGGGACGGGGACATAAGATGAATTAAGATGTGTCACATACATGTAACAGCTACCATAAAGACTGTAATCGTTATAGTCACAGACATAAAAGATGAGCTGTGTGCGTGCACCAGCTCCCCACAGGGAATGTGATCATGATGGACTGTGAACATGTACTAAAAAAAAGAAAAAAAAGAATTGATTTTAGATGAAAGTTTATGTTTGGCTGCAGCTTCGATCCCCATGATTTACAGTCCGGCCCAGAGGGACCCATGCCTTCTAATGTGCTCGACTGGTGCAGTTAAGAAAGACAGTGTCTGTTCCTTAATAGGGTTTTTGGTTCATGAAAATTTTCCACATCTAGTAAAAAGTAGCTTTTGTTTTGTCTACTATCTGAGGTTGTGCCACAGAACATCTGATACACATTTAAGAAACCCACAACCCTAAATTTCCTCCGCTAGAGCTTGGCAGGACCTAGTTCCTATCACACATTATGATATAAACATGCCTGTGCCTGCATCTGTTTTGGGACCTCAAATTCTGTTTCAAAGACTGTCTCTCCTTCTCCTTCTTTAAGAGTTATCAAGGGATGACCTCAGACATGTGCCAAGAGGTGCTGGTTCTTGGTAGACCAACAAATTCTGGGGAAAAGGACAAACATATTTGTGTTAGTCATTGCTGCTGTGATATCATTGTAGCTGAGCACTTGGGCCCTGAGCAAGACCACCTGAGTTCACACCCTTACTTTACCATCTTCATGCTGGGTGATCTAGAGCAAAGAATTTAATCTCTCTGGTTTCTCTTTTCCTTGATTTTTTTAGGGAAAGTGGTGATACTGCCACATGGATGGGATGATTGTGTCAATTAAATGAGTTATTCAGCATAAACTCTAAACTAACTGATTTGATATTAATATAATTAGTATTTACAGAAAGTCTAAGTATTTGACAGGCTACATATTCATATATATAACAAGTTGTCATTTAATACTGAGTAAAGCCTCAAAATACTCACATTCTACTACTGGGAACACTGCATAAAAATGGTAGAGAATGCCCTCAGATTGCATTGCTCTAAACTGGAGAGTTGAGATAAATCTTGTGCTTTCATGCACAAGGCTCTGGGTTTGATAGCCAGCTTTACAAAAATAAAACTTATTCTTTGGCTGGGTCTCTTGTACAGAAGGAAGGGGATTTGTGACCCCTGTGATCTTAGCTGGATGACTCATGGGCATGTGACTGAAAAGAAGGTGACTTCAGAGAATCTACAAGGGAATCATCTGCTTCCCTGCATCTCTGACAACTGTCTAAAGGGTCACCGTAGAAATCCGCGGATTATCTGTCCTAGAATGGACTATCAGAGATGCCATTTTACTACATTAGACTAGTGATAACAACATTGCCGCCTCTCTTCCTGATACAGAAGTGTACAGAATAACCTGTTGTCCTCCAAAGCAGCAAAATAATGAAGGGCTTTGTAGCAGCATAGTGGCCCCTACCTTCTCTACTCTGTTACAACTTTTTGAACACTTGCACATCTCCAAGTTTCCCTGTGAGTCAGCCAACTAGAACAGTCCATGAATGTTTAAGTAAAAATGTTTTAGAAATGCTTCCCTGTAGTGCTAGGTTGGCATGCTCTACAAGCTGTTATGGCCAGCAACCCCAAGCGTCTAGAAAGGTCAGGATTAGTGACATTTGAGAACATGCTGGAAATAACATGAGGACTACAAGGCCCAGACAATACCAGTCTGGTCATTCTGAGACAAAGCCAGTCCTTTCACACACCCTGGCAATTGAAGCATTGGTGTTTGCCCTGAGCTCATCACCCTAAAAGCTGGCAGTGTACCCCGGTGGCTGCACTTCTCTGAGGCAGCCAGGTTGGCACTGTGGGTACCTCTAGCTCCTCCTACAATCTTGTTTATCCTAGCCACTAAAATGGTCAAATGGGATGAGCGAGAACATTGTTCGTCCTTCAGTTGCTGATGAGGGTGCTGTTCCCACTGAGAAGACGAGAAAGCCAAAGACAGTCTGAGAGAAGCAGAGAGGGATATTCGGCGGGATTGCTTAGGTATTGGCTGAAGTAAGACACATTGCAAATAACTAAGCATTTGGTGACAACTTTCAAAAATGTTCCTAAAGGGACATCCATGAATAATAATGAGTATACATGGGCCCAACGATGTTCCTGCTGCTCTGAATTTTATGGGTAACTGGAAAGCAATTTACCATGCATGAGTCAACTGTGCCAGACTCATAGCCAGCACATATCATCCGAGCGGTGATGGTCTTCATGTCAAAGTAGGACTGGCACTGCTCCAGAGAAATAATGCGGACCTCTCCTTCTTGCAACTTAAAAGGCACTGAATTTGAAAAAAGAAGAAATAAAAAATACGTAAGATGGTAAAATGATTCAAAATTTAGGCTGGCCAAATGCGAAGTGAACAGTGTTTTAGGAATTTGATTCCTTCAAAAGAGCCATAATCTTCACTTGAAATGTCACATTAAAGATGAGATCTGTTTGGAATTAAAATTTCTAAAAATATTCTAAAAATATTCATCATATAATGCCCACTTTGTTAATGAGGAAATTGAGGCACAGACTGGTTAAATAACTTGGCTTCTGCTTTGCCCTTCTTATCATGTGCTATGGCTAAAACAGCAGCTACTTGCATGAAAAGGGGGACACCAAGCCAAGATCTGCTCCTGACAGGAGGCTGCCAGCTCAGCATCAACTCAGCATGTCAATCCCGCTCTGCAAAGGCAGGGGAGGCCTGTTCAGTCTAAAGGGGAGAGCTTGCCCTGAATGCACTGAAAAGACCACATCTCACTATGCCCTCCAGTGGCCTTTATTTGGTGTAGGAAACTTTAAACCTAAAGGATATGTTAGACAGATGTCAGAAAGGCAAAACTAGCCCTTGATGTGATAGAATATGTGAACTTTGTCTTGCTGGAAAGTTTTTTCAGATAAACAGTGGAATTCATGAAACAAAACAGCATGAATCTTTTGCTGCTGGCCAATGCTACAAAATAGATATGTAATTCTTTTAAAAAGTGATGGGAAGCAGTCTATACATACTTTCTTGCCAGAAATAATCAGTTTTCAAATAATCAATGGGATGCAGACAGTACATGTGCCACGAGTTGCCAAGGAATGGTAAGAACAACAGCTGCCATTTGGCGGACACTGGTGGTAGGCCAGGCGCCAACACCACGTATCTCCTGATCCTACTGTTTCTTCACAACAATCGTATGAGTGAGACACTTGCTATTACTTTTTTCTTTGTAGCAAATTAGCAAGTGCTGCTGTTGGGCTCAGTCAGCTTCCTGGATGAACTCCGACTTGCTCTCCCTGCTATGTTATGTCTGTGGTATGACATATTGCACTGACTTTGACATGCAGATTGTGGGAAGAACACAAGTAGAGAAAATATGAAGTATATTCTGCTTTTACCGCACAGTATTCATTATTGCTTTTAAAACCCCAAGCTGTGTGGGAACAGTGGCATCATATGTTTAACACTGTTTGCAAAATTCTCACATGGGGTCTTTGGAAAAAGTCATTGATTTTTGTCTGTTGACTTTTGCTTTACATCAACAATTAATCATATGAAAAACCTTAGCTCAAAAAGTGATTTGTTTATTTTAAAGAGAATAAAAAAAGAATAAATGGCAAGAATTTCAAAACAAGATGATAGGAAATTAACAATGGATGTATCTGATTTGAAGAAAAAAATGTTACTTCAAACTGATAGTCCTAAGGCCAAGAACAAAGGCAAGGCAATTTTTTTTTGCACCAGGAATCGAACTCAGGACCTTGCACTTGCCAAGCAGGTACTTGTGCCACTGAGCTATATCCCCCACAATAGAATTGTATGCCCACAATACAATTCCTGAGAGCCATAGCATTATACTTGATCTACTGCAGAATGGCCAGCACTCAAGTAAAAGGAATATTTCATTGACTCGGTGCTCATTCTAAATTTTGAGTCAAACGAAATAAAAAAGTCCCTTGAGAAGGAAGGAGAGCAAGTGCTACAAATGTTCAATTTCAGTGTGTTTCATGTGTTTAACTCATTGAAGATCCAATCAGTTTGCCTCCTAGATGGACGTAAAGGCTATTCTAAGATGTAGATAGGACAAATCCTAACTCAAATCAAACTGGAACTGAGACCATGCAACGTGACTATAGAAGTAGGATTTTGTAGCTGCTCAATAGGGCCCCTGAGAGAGTCTCCCAGCAGATAACCCCAAACATGGCTAGAGCCAGTCAACAGCTTGGATGCCTGATGGGTCTCATTTCACCGAAGAGCTTCAAAACATTAGCAGTGACTCCCTGGACGAGGAGTCAGCAAAAAAATTTAAGATTTCACCTGAATTTGGCAGATTTAAATGCCATGTGGGTTAGTAATGTCTACAGTTGGCTTGGAAGAGAGAATACGACACATAACAACAAATAGTAACCATTTGTGGCTATATTTTCATGAATGAAAATGGAAAATTATGGCAAAATTTAAAACAAAATAGTATATTTCAGTTACAAGTTAAAGGCCATGGGCCTCTGAGGATGCTAGCTCACTTTTGTTGCCCATGTGGCCCCAGCCTGTGATGTAGCAGTATGTGTCTGGCTCTAGAGTCTGCTCTGCGCTGGGTAAGCAGATGGGCCGGACGTAGCTTGTCTCATTGATGTCTTCACTCAGCTCAACTATGCTGATGTCATAGTCCACCACGGCACGGCTGTAGCGGGGGTGCAGGATAATGGTCTTCACAAGGCGGGTCTGCGTGAACACTGACGGGTGGTCCAGGTTGTTGATGCCAAACACCACTTTCCACACAGCGGCATTCTCTCGCCTAAAGACACAATGCCAGAGCAAATGGCATCTTTAACTCAATCTTTGTAATTTCAGGTGTGCTTGCTCTAATATTTTATTTATGTAAGCAGTTGCTATATCCATGCCTACTCTGGTGCCTGCTCAGCTGAGAAGTAGTCATAGAATGGCCTGAGTGTTTAGCTCAGTGTTATTGTTCTGGAAATCAAAGCCCATGCTTCAGGAATGGGGGTTATTCTTGAATACGTCATCTGTTCACACTTAAAGGAGGGCATAGTCGTTATTTTTGTCACTGAGTTTGAAAGATAATGAACCTCGAAGGAAAAGAGAGAGGGAAGGTGAAGAGGGAAAGGGGAAAAGAGGCAAGACAGAGAAGCTCTGCAAGGAGGAGCCGGCAGCCCGGAGACACGCCACGGACTTGAAGGCGAGCGTTAAGAAAGGCCCCGACAGTCAACCCATCATCTATTGCTCCGGAGTACTTGTCTTCAATATTTTAGTCAATTTTCACCTTAAAATGTTTCCTTTATTTGCTCATGGGTCTTACCATACTCCAGAGTGTCTTCTAATTCCCTAGCACCATCCCTTCTCCACCCTCCGTTCTGGGTCCTTCCCAGCTCTCGGTGTCAATCCTGAGGCACCCTGGAACCCCACTCTCCACTTTCTCTTTTCATTCCACACCCCCTTGGTGTGTACCCATACCCTGGTGACTTCCAGCTACACATCACCAGCCTGAGCTGTAGGCCTGAGTGCCCATTGTCTGTTCAACCCTTTCACACAGATGTTTCATAAAGCCGAGGCTTTCTGAGGTCTTACCACGTATCTGGCAATGTCTAAAACTCAGAATTCATTTTTTAGTAGTATTACAACTTCCATTGACTAGTCAAATTCTCCTTTTCTCTTATGTCTGACATTCCATGCATCAGCAGGTCTTCTCCATGACCACTTTCAAAGTCATCCTGTGTCTTATGGTTTCTCCCTCTGCTACCACTGCAATCCTAATCTAAGCTACTCCAATCCATGTGGGCCACTGTCACGGCCTCAAACCCAGCCCCTTCTTAGTCATTTTTCTCACAGGAGTCACAGGAGTCTTTCTAAAATAAAATTAGATCAAGTACCTCTCCACTCATAATCCCCCCAGAACCTTATATTACATATGAGATAAATCCTAGACTCCTACCCCTGGCCTCTGAGGCCCTAAATAATGAGTCTTATTTCTGTCACAAGGATTTTGTTTCTACCCTTGGACATGCCAAGGACATCTCCAACTCAGCGATTTCCCTCTCACTGCTTCCCCAGCCTCACATGGTTCCCACTTGTTTTGGTTACTTTTTTCTTGTTGTTGAGACAAAATACCCAACCCCCAAAATGAAGGAAGGAAAGGTTTATTTAGCTTACAGTTTGTGGAGCTTTCAGTCCATACTTGGCTGGTTCTGAGGCAGAGTGGTACATGGCAGAGGGCAAATGTTCATGGCAGCGGCACACAGCAAAAACAACCAGCAAAAGGGAGAATGGCTGTAAGCAGCCTCTTTTTCTCCCTTACATTGCAAACATGCTACCACCACCCAGGGGGTGTGTAGCTCTCCCACATTCTCCATGCCCTCCTCTTCCATAGGCTCAGGATATATACAAAGTAAGCACCTTAGATTCCTCCTGAGTTACTCAGTTGAACCTCTAGACTCCCCAAGTTGACACAATGTATCAACCACAACACCACCTTACTCCTTCTCTTTATCCAAGTCTCAAACATCACCACCCCAGAGCTATTTTCCCTGACCACCCTAAGTTTTATTCTACCCCATCACTCTCTCTGTACTCTTGACCCTGCTTTAATTTTCTTCTCATAGTATTCATTGATCTCAATGGCAGTGATGCATCTGTTTGTCTGTTCTCAGTCTTGCCACCCAGAGTGTTAGCTCTGAAAACAGAAGCATTGTTGATTTTGTTCCCTGCTGTATTCATAGTCTATTACCAAGGCTGTAGTAGGTTCTCAAAAAAGATTTACTTAATGATGAAGTTGCTTGAAAACATTTGTTAATGACAGAGTTTAATCGTGTAACCAAAATCTATTTTTCACCTCTTCCTTTATGCTTTCTTCCTTTCACAGTCCCCCCTCTGCAGTGGGCCAAGATTAAAGGCAGGGATATTTGTTGGACTTTAGCATTAGGGAGGGGTGGAGCTTTCATGTGGATGTTGCTGTACACTATAGGATGCTGAGCCAGCCGTGTTACCACCATCCCCATTTGCAAGCTTCCAATTAAATCAATGAAGTAGGTAGATTTGAGTATCTAGAGAATCATTTTTTAACCCAGGTTGAATATAAAATCACCTGGAGAGTTTTCCAAATACTGATGCTTTTGGAAATGTCCTGTATCATCTGAAACAGAAGCTCTAAGGCTGTGGCTCAGAATCAGTATCTTTCAAAAGCTCTCTCTCCTTTGGCAAACCTTTAGTCGTTATCATGGCAAACATCCAAAAGGCTGAGATTTCAAGAGGGGGTTAGGAAGGACAGCCAACAGTGACACTCCAACTGATATTAGCGTTGTTAAGTGCTTGAGCCATATTCCACTTCTACACAGGAATGTATTCTGTACTTTTTCCATTTTGCTTTTTAAATTATTTATGTATTAGGTTTCTCATGTAAGAGAGACTATGCGCTAATTGATTTTGTTGTCTGGTTTATTTCACTCAGCATTATGGTCTCAAGATGTATCAACTTTCTCCCAAATGACTTGAATATCTTTTCTGTTTTAAAGAAACATAGTTTCAGAGCTATCAAAAGCTGAAAACTGATGTCATCACTGAATAGTTATAGGTATATAGCAAGTTGTCTATGCCAAGCATTGCACCAGACATTACAATAGCAAGCAAGAAAGGTATGAACCATGCCTATCCAAATTATAGAACTGAATAAAGATGTGTAATTAAAGAAACAGTTATACACAGCAGGAAAGGCTAACTTATGGGCATTACAAGATAATGTTACAGGATTCATTCTCATGAGGGAGCACTGTCAAAGAGCATTTTTATTGTTTTGTGTTTTGTTTTTGTCTATACTCTTATTTTGTTATTTTTTATTTTCTTTTCTGTTGTTAATCTACAACAGTGAGCACATGGCAATTCAAGAAACTTCATTATTCACTTAAGGTTCTATTGTTTAAGACATCTGAAGTCAAATAATTTATTTCAAATTAATTTATAATATGCCTACTTAATAGCTTCTTATCCTTGAATCAGATTACTAAGTTTTGGCTGTGGCAAAAACTTGTCATTTTGCTTAACTCATAAGCAAGATCCCAAACACTGGACATTTTCAATTATTGGTAACAAAATGAAATAACATCAAAATTCCAGACTTTTTTACTTATTGGGGTTAAATATAATTTAACAGCAAAAACTAAATGTCCATAAAACTGCTAATTGTTATTAACTTGTATCCAAAAGTCTCTTGCTACGTGATCTACTGTTCCGATTGCGTTAATACCCACCAAAGGGAAAGAAAGGAAAAAAGTGTACAGGAAACACACACACTTTTTTTAAAATTCAGTGATAATGTTGTTCTTTTTCTTCTCTTATGACTATGATAGCAAATTAAGTCTCTTTTAGTGTTTTTTTCCCAACAGGTCTGGAAGAAAACAGGGAGACAACAGCCTATTGTTTGAAAGGGGCACCTAAAGGGAAGATGTCCGTATGTGGTCTACTGGAGCGTTTACATGTGCTGCAAAGAATGAATCAGGAAGCAAAATGAGGAAAGATAAGCCCAGGCTACATATACGTCACAGAAGGTTAATAGCAGTTCAAAAGTGTCCCGTGGAGAAATACATAGGAATAGGTGAGGATCATTTCGTTATTCCAGTAAAAAGAGGTCAATTATGGTAAGGTGCAAAGAAAAAGTATAGCTGAAAACCCTCAGCAGAGTGGGGACTTTAGCTGTCAGACCCGAAAAGCAGCAGCAAGGAGAACTGGAACATTTTTGAAGTTTGCGAAAAGATCTTCATGATCTGAAGTGACTGAGTAGGCCTAAGCGCAGCCAGATGACAGTCCACCACCCATAATGAAAACAATTTAAGAAAACTTTAACAAATACTCATCTTCTTTCACTCTTGCTTCAGATATATTTCATTCCCTGAGGCTCATACTTAAGGTCTAATTTGCCTTGTATATACTATTGCTTTTATGTTATTATGGACAACACTGAGATAGTATAATTCCAATTTATAATTTCTTAATTATTAGTTTAAAGAGAAAACCTACCACCTTACACATCTCACATGCACTGTGACACCCTGAGGAACTGATACCTGCGTCTAAGTACATTTCTGGGAGCAATGACTTGTTCCTTTGGTTTGCAATTTGTCACACTCTAAATTATACATGAACATGTCATATATTAACTTAATGTACCCAGGCAATTTTAAATTGTAATTATTTTCCTGTGGTGGGACTCAAATCCAAAGCCTTGACCGTGCTAAGTAAGCACTGTACCACTTAGCTACATCCCAGCCCCAGCTCGCAAAATTTAGAGCTTTTGTGTCCTGATCTTTTATCAGAAGTGCGAAATTTTCCTTCTTTCACTCTTCTAATTTTGATTTAAATATCTTAAATTTAGTTTTTGCTTTGTAACTGAGGAAAATTAATATTTAAAATGAACACTTATGGGAAATCACCCATTTTGCAAGACTTGTTTCAGAAACAGCAGAACTAAATGATGATTTGGAGCTGGTCTGAAGGTTATGAAATCTACAGTAAGTACAAAATATCACATTACAGCATCATAGCTGTTCTACAAGTCTTAGGAACTTCTGACTTTTAATATTGTGCTCTGCCTTTCATATTTTAAAAGAATTATTCATAGCAAACTGGATGAGTGAGCTTTAGAATAAGGTGGCTGCAAAGGAAACACCTGCAGGAGGTGGATAGTCCAGTGGAGAAACACACTGTGTCAGGACATATCTCCCAGGTGGGGTGGCAGCGAGCCATCCACAATACAACTACAGAACACGGGAACTTCTGTTATCCACAGCTCCAGAAGCAGCAAAAAAGGGGGGACTTAGTCAAACAAATATCCCAGACTTTCAAGAATCAGATTTCAGAATGTTTTGCTAAAAAAGATAAATACAATAAGGTTCCCAGAGACTGTTAAAGAGAAGTCAACAGAAATGGGAGCATGAAGAGTCACTTTAAAAAAAAGGAGTCAAATTTCTATGCTTCCATGACAAAAGATTATAGCAAGTGAAAAAAAAAATTAAGACTCACCCAGACAGTAAATGCGACTATGTAGGGACTCTGGGGATGGAAATTGGAGAGCACCACAAACAGGAGCATGTGACCAGGGGAGTCACTGGAAAGTCTTCACATAGAATGAGCAGGAGTTTGTTAGAAAAGCAAGAAAAAGATAGGAAAAATGCCAATGGATTTCAGTGAAATACTGTGCAAAAAGAAAAGGGGGACATTGCCATCTGTACCAGATAATTTAATCTTAGTAAAGAACTGAAACAAAGCAGAACTATGTAGTCTTCTTTGCTTCCAATCACTCTACTCAAGGAGAATGATTTTCAGATGATGTTCAGAAGATTCATCTATGTGATTAAAGAATACGTATAGGTGCTTAGTTCACTGAAATGTTGGACTGTTGCATAGTCCAAAACAAGGGATGGGTTGGTGGGAAACTGCACGCCCTCTGCAGATGAATTAACATTTCTAGTTCAGGATTGCTATGATTCCAACTAGTGAAAGAACTAAAGATACAACTATTAAATTAGCAAATACCTATCAGCACTGCAAAGTTTGTGAGATATGTAATTATTTGATCCACAGGAAAAAAGTAATAGTTTTCATTTTGGTAATGTAAGTAGGATATTTATTACACATTTTAGTGAATATCTCATCAGAGCAGTCAAATACATATGTTTGAAGTTGATAATGATATTAGTGACTAGCTATAAATCCAGGCTGGGCCGGACATATTAATTTTAAAATAATTAACAAATATATTCACATATGAGACAATACTTGATGTTGATATTTGCTCAATTATGAACAAATACTTGAAGCCACGTAATGAGATCAGCGAGGAAAGACAGACAAGGAAGCTGGGATTTGGACCCTGGAGAACACAGTGACCTATAAAAAAGAGGAGCTGGAAAAAGGGAAAGATCTTTCATTATTCTAGGAGAAAGGGCAGGAAAGTGTGGTGATCAAATACCAGGAAGGCTTCTAGTAAGTTGAAAACTGAAAACTCACCATTGGATTTGGCAAAATGAAAGCAGTCAAGCAACTTTAGCAAGTATCGTTTCTGTGGTGACCTTGGTGAGAGCCCCAGCAAAATGGGCACAGGAGAAAAGTGGAGACAGCGGCTTTAGGACACTTTTAGGAGTGTTAGCATGAATGGTAGCATGCAGGGAATAACAGCTGAAGGAAGCAATGCCAAGAAAGGGGGTTTAAGCCAATGATATGAAGGCATAATTGCTGAAGGGAATGTTCCAGACAAAAGGGAGAAACTGATGCAGACTAGAAATGATGGTCCTTGGAAAGATGAGAGGGGATATTACTGTTCATAAATAGCAGTAGGGACATATTTCCCATTGTAACTCAAACCAAAGATAGAGATAATTTTTTAGAATTGAATATGAGACGAGGTGAAGGGTATGATGGCATCTACTTTATCCATGAAGTGTGAGGTGAGATCACCGAGAGCGATAGAGGTTTGGAGAGAGTTGTCTCTCAGCACAGAAAAGTGATTTCATTGTGCAAGTGCATGGAACTGTCCCGAGGTATAGGATGCTCACTTAAGAGGCATTGTCCCACAGTTGGTGTGAGGTCATCAGTGTCAGGTGCCTGGTATCCAACAATGGTCTGCTGGTCAGCTGTAGGTGGTGAGGAGGGGCAAGACCAAGAACCAAGCCTGAGCCTGTTCTGTTCTAAGGGCTTATTCAAGAACTGGTCTTCATTCAAATCTACCCCATTAAATTTAATCTGGCTTTTTTTTAAACAAATGCTAAACGTGGGAGTGCATGGAATTCCTTTTCTGTAAGCCCCAGAAACTACAGAGGTTGGCACAGTCTAGGCCAGTGGTGGCGAACTTATGGCATGCATGCCACAGCTGGATGTTTGCTTTCACTGAAAACTCCTGAAGTTTCACCCTCACCAATTCTTAGACCTAGATACTTTGCACTGTGGGTGGGAGGGTGGCAGAGAATGCCACTCTAGGGGGTGAAGCAGTGAAGAACACAGGTGCAGGTCAGTCACCCATAGATTGTTAAGATCACTTTTGCTCACACTCTGTTGATTCTGAAAACTCACACCCCCGGGGAGGTGTGGATCAAAACCAGAATGTTTCTGTTTTAATGAACGTTATCATTAAAAGACATGGTCCAAAACCTTTAAGAACATGAAGTGGAAAAATGAGTTGTGAATGACTCACATAAAGTTTATAAGCACCTAAAAGATAAAGAGGTAATCACAAAGACACAATGCAGTCTCAGTAAGAAAAAGACAGACCAAACTCAGTTTCTTTTCTAAGTGTTTTAAAAGATGGACCAAGTTACATGAACAAACAAGGACAACAGTTTGTTTTCTGGAGAATGAGCAAGGAAACAATTTAGCAAAAGGTAGAATACTGAGTAGCAGTAAGAGTCCAACTGATGTTGAAAGTCAAGCGTGGCACAAATCTGTGTGGTGCAAATCTGCCTTCTTGGGCAATGCTCCCACTCAGTTCTGTGGAACATCAGACTAGAAAACATGCTGTACATATTGGAAGTCTTCCTGGCATATCTGGGAGAAACATCCATAAATGAAAGTCCTAAAGGTCCTGGTGAAGAACTACAGTGATGAACCCAGACAACTAGGTCAGCTGGGAAAACAAAGGAGGTGAGAAAGAGACTGATGGTCTGAGATAATGGGAGAAAATACCCAAAAGTCTGGCTGGATTGACCAACTAGTGTGGCAGAAAATATCACATAGTGATATGGCAGGGGTAAGGCTTGTGGTCTCCTAGCAGAATGACATTTTTTCACACAGGTTTACTGTTAACCGTTACTAGCTATGTACCAGCCTAGGAAGTTCCTCCCTCAGTCTTTCAGAGGAAGAGGGCAAGGAAATTGTTTGTTAAATCACCCCAGAGAGTCAAAGTCTTTCTTCATTAGAGCTTTAGGGATTGAGCTGGTATTGAAGTAGATGAGGCTTGATCTGGCCAGCTTAGGATCTCATGTTTTTCACTTTTGCTGGGTACTTTAAGTACCAAGAGCAAATCAAATTGTCTTTTTTCCACCAGTATAATTAAAAGAGACAGAAGGCCTACAGACTGGGTCATGGTAGGCCTTGCCAAAGCATGGGATCAGGATATGAAGTAAATCCCATTAACTGCAGCAATTGATGACCCCAGCAGAGAGTAAGCCTTACAATTAAAAGTTCTAAAAGGCTTTTGGCACCACTGGAGAGTTTGTAAAATAGAATTGAGTTTATTAGCATACATTCAAGCAAAGCCTTGTTAAAAGGCAATTTCTAACATTGTGTGGATATGCAGCCCTCCTTGACAGTAAAGTTTAGTGTTGCACAAAATTTAATCAGGGCCTTTGATACACCATTTCCTTAATTATAAACACATATTTCTTCTCAATTGCAAGGTTCCTCCTTAACTTCATAGACCTGTTAGTGGAAAGGAAATTTTGGTTCCACATACAGAAATGACAAAAGTGGCATATGAACTTGGATTAACTAGCACATAAAAAACGTTGTTCCCTTACAGTTCTGTTGGATTCATTTAGATAATCTTCTTTGACGAATGTGCTTTTGCTAGCAAAATCTGCTTATTATGGAGTTACAACTCAGAACTGTAAAAAACATCTCGAAACATCTGGCCCCTTCTAAAACCACTAATACTGCAATGTATTTCTTGACATACTACAGACTCTTCCAGTCATTCTATCTTACACATTAGAAATACTCCGAAACAGGCACTGGTTTGATTTTTATATATCGTTTTTCCAAAAGAGCAACAAAATAATTGGATATACACATTTCCATTTTGTAATCATTTATCACATTATATTCTGATTTCCTGCTTAAATGTCCATGTGCTCACTAGGTTAGCACCTCAAGGAACAATGTAAGTGTCCATCTCTGCAATCCCCATGTAGAATACAATGTACATTCTGAGGCTCTATCCTCTAAAAACAAAAAGTATCTGAGTCTCTGTCTTTCAGTATCAGTATGTGAGTAGCTTTACAGCAGTAGGTTAAAATAACACTAAGATGACATTAACTCAATGGTCCATCAATTGAATTATGACAGAAAAAGCTGTGGTAATTTTATATTATAGAATATTACTTAGCTTTCAAAAAGAATGAGCTAGCACATATCAGTTGACCTGGAGAGTTGCCACATGTGAAGAACAACCAATAAACCAAAGTATACAGTGAGTTTCTAATGGCAAAAACAGACAATGATACCACATGAAACTAATGTGTTCATATCTGTGGAGGAACATTCACCAGGATTTAGGGTGATGAGGAAGTAAAGAAAGAACCTGTGGAAGGATGTAAATAGTGCTAAGAATATGCAAAAGTACTTATACCATAATGCTAAAGGGAAATGTAAAGTCTATGTTTTTAGCAATATGTTTAGAAAAAAAACATTTACATTTCCCAGGATCTTAATGATTGATACCGGATGTGGTTCTTAAGGCTTCCCACAGCCCATCTCACTTGTTACCTACACCCACTCTGTAAGGCAGTGACGGACAGGATAGAGCATTGGTTCTGTCTTGTGGGAGAAATCTAATTCACACAGATATTAGTATTAGTGCCTTCCCAAACCACCTCCCATATGCTCCTGCATGTGAGCCTCACTGTATTACCCAAATGGATCACCTCTTTAAATTCATATACATGTAATATACTTAAGAAGAAAGAAAAGAGACTAATTCTGGCTGAGGAGTCAATATCCAAAACTTTGTTTTCCTCCCTACCTAAGACATGAATCCTAAACCTGTGTATTCATTGCCACTCATTGACAGCACACATACAGGATGACAGTGCCACAGGTGGCTAGAAAATTATCTGTAGGTAAAAGTATTGTTGCTGGGAGATCATGCAGAAGATTGAATCTAAGCTCATATATCTCATCATGTACTAAACCAAAGTCAAAATAGCTCAAAAATCTAAATGTTAAAACAGAAACACCTAACCTGCTGGAAGATAAAATATGTAAAACTCTTAAAGACACAGGTGTAGGCAAAGACTCTATGAACAGAACCCCAATGGCAAAAGAAATAATACCAATAATCAACAAATGGGATAATATTAATTTTAAAAGCTTCTGGATAGCAAAGGAAAAAAACAAAGAGAAAGAAGAGACAGCCCATAGAATGGGAAAATCTTTTGCAAGCTGTTACTCAGAGAACTAACATCTAAAATATTTCAAGAATCCCAAAATAAAAAACACAGTAAAAAAAATCAGCAGTGAGATAAACAGACACTTCTCAGAAGAACAAATAGCCACTAAATACATGGAACAATAATAAACATTCTAGACCGTTAGAAAAAATGCAAGTTGAAACAATACTGAAATTCTACTTTACTGCGGAAAGAATGGCCCTCATCAAGAAATCGAATGGTAACACGTGCTGGCGAGGCTGTACCCCCTCTGTACCCCCTTCTACATCGCTGGCAGGAATCCAACTGATGTAACCACTATGGAAATCAGTGTTGAGATTCTCTAGAAGATTAAAAGTGAGAGTTTCACTTGACCTAGCTATTTGCCCTCTAGGTACCTTTCTGAAAGAGTTAGAGACATTGTATTAAAGTGATCCATGCATACTAATGTTTATAGAACACAATTCATAATAGCTAACTTGGGAAAAGCTATATGCCCAACAACAGATGAATGGATAAGAAAATGTGGTTTTTATACACAATGAAGTACTACTCTGTCATAAAGAAGGATAAATGAGTCATTCATAGGTAAATTTATGCACCTTGAGACCATATTAAGTGAAATAAATCAGATATGCACATTTAAATATCACGTTTTCTCTTATATGAGAAGCTTTAAACAAAGAGTGGTATAAAAGATAGTGGAAAGTAGAGATGTCTCTTTCAAATGGGAAGGGGGTGGGGGCTGGAGGCAGGGAGCAGAGGAGAGAAGAGGATGAATACAGTTGAGATCTTCTGTGTACACGTACCAGTTCTGCACAATCATTATGGAACGTAATCATTATGGAACGAAAACATATACTTTGAAAACTGGTGCGGGGGAAGCCTTTCCATAGCTATGACTTTTGCATTGTGGTAGCCTCATGCAATTACCTGTACCCCTGAGAATCATCAAGCAACAAAATAATCAGATCCAGGCAAAGTAAAAAAGAAAAAAGAAAAGAGAAAAGAAGGAAGGAAGAGGGAGAGAAGAGAGAGGAAGGAAGAAGGAAAAGGCATAGCTCACCCCTCAAAACAATGAGCCACTGTCAGAATCCACTTCTTGGCGATGAGGACACAGCCACAAATGTGTCCACTGGGCTCACTCTGCAGAGAGCACTGCCATGGCCACCTCCCAGGGCGACTTGTCCGGCCCCCAAGGATCCTCTTGTTCATTCGGGCAGCCGGGCGACGCCCACAATCTGCCAAGAAGCAAAGGCACAGCTTGCAAATTGTCAACAACCCCTACTAGACACTTAGCTCTTTACATACAAATGACCATTTCCCCCACAGTCAATCCAGTTAAGTTCCTATCCCATTGCTCCACCGCCAATTTTCTCACCTTCTTTAGTACACAGAAGAGAGATCTTATTTCTGCTGGGACAAGGCTGCCTAGAATCGGAAACATAAGATGGCATGACACCGAGTCACATATATCCTATTCACTTCAAACATTTTACCAGGGAAGGTAAGACTGTTAGAGAAAAATCATGCTCTTTGAGAAATAATTCTTACTATAGGAATTCCCAAGGCAGAACTGCTGTCAGTTATCACCTCGAGAGCATATAGAGATTGTATACTTTTAAAAATTTATTTCAGTTTATTTAATATCATCATATTATAATTTCCTATCTGTAGGAAGAGAAATTATCATAAAAATATGTCTGTATCATATTGACTGACGGGATTACCTACAACGTTGACTCAAACTGTGACTCTTAAGATAGGGAAGGGGTGGAGCATTAGGCTGATGGTTAGAATCTGTGCCAGGGACAGAGCATGTCAGATGGTTGAGCTCATGGAGAAGGGAGTGCCCCCTCCAAAAATAAGCAATAGCCTCAGAAGAACAAAATGCTACTTTAAAAACTTAAAGAACAGATAAAGGAAAGGAATACTGGGATTGGAAAAATCACATCCAAAACTGTCAGGGCTAAATTGTGGGCATAGGAGGAGTTGATGGAGGAAAGGGGAATTAAATTGGTTCCCTATCGCTCTAGATGGCATGAGCACAGCGGGTACACAGAATTATAGAAAGTGTTATTCCAGAAAGGAAGGCTTTTCTAAAACTCTCAGGGAAACTGTGAAGGTCTGTGCTGAAGGATCTCTCAGTGTGGTTGTGCAAGAAAATTCAGATCGTTTAAATTTTAATCACTAAGTTCTTTTCCAACCGTGAAACAGTTATTCATGATATAAATTAAAATGAAAAAGTACCCTGATACTGGCAAAAATAGTGTTATGTGCTCAGAATCTTAAAATCTCTCAGATTTAAGAAGAAATTCATCCATAAATATGTTAGTTCAGCACCCATTTTGGCTGGGCTTGAACTTCCTGATTCTTCTGCCAAGGCCCCCAGGGTGCTGGGATTGCAGTTGTACACCACCACACCGAGCTAAGATGTCAGGATTTTGAGGAGAAACCTTGTACTTGCAAGGCTACCTAATTGTGATTCAATTTTGTGTCTATTCTGTTCTTGGACTTTCCAAGATTTAGTTAAGATTACTTCAGTTTCCCTTGCTATTTCAATGTAGCATCTATAGGAGTTTCAGACATGGATGAGACTTTATTTAAATTGGACATAAAAAAACTCAAAGATTAGAAAACAAGTTCCTCCTTCTAACCATGATATTTTCAGTAATTATGATTAAAGACAGACGCAATTAGCCAAAAGAAGAAAATCTGGGTCTAGAAACAAGAAATAAAACTATTGTTGAAATATGGAAGCTCTTTGATGTAGCAAATTTGGATTATTTTATGCTAAAAAATGGAAGGAAGGCCCTGCTGAGAAACTCTTGGTGTACAGTCTGACCACACAGCTCTTACAAGAGTTCTTACCCGGGTACCAGAAGTTTGTGCAAAGTGGTCCCCCTGGCGTTCTCCCAGTCGGAGCGCAACCTCAGGCACCGCTGCTTTTCCTCCTTGTCTGGTATCGACTCTGTCGCAGATGGTTCTCTGGTAGAAGGCAAATACTAAGTAAATATTCAAAATACAGTGATCTCTGAATTATCAGCTGTTATCAGTGTTTAGTATTCGTTCGCTTTCAAAAGGAAACATTAAATTATAAGTCAGTAGTTCAAGGAGAGAGTTTCGGTTAGAGGGGATTTGCCAAGGAACATGATTAGCACAAGAAAAAGCTATTACACGTACGCAGAGGTAATAACGATCTAAATCACTGCAGCTGTTTTAGCCATTCTCCCTGCTGACATGTGCTGGAACTTCACATGTGCGAGAATTCTAACGTACACAACGTAAAAGTTTCAACATCCAGAAAACAAGTGCAACTTTAAGCAGGGAGGAGTAAAATACGATTTATCTCTCTGCTTTTTCTTGTCCTCTTTGCTTGCCCTTCATAACCCATTGTAATAATACCTTTTAAAAGAAACAAGTAGAATCAATGGTCATTTACTATCTATTAGTATAAAATTGTAAGTGGAACTTTTTCAACGTACTGTGAAATCATCATGCACAAAATTATGAATTACTAAAAAAAAAAGATGGGAATTAGACAATATTATCCTGCTCTTTATGTGCTCATTTAATTTCCAATAATACTATTCTCTAGATGCTTCACTCCATTGCTCCAAAAACATGGTTACACTGTCATTGAGATTTAAACTCCTAGATATCCAACTAGTTAGGTTTTTATATAGCTGCTCAAATCAGCCCTTCCTTTCTTCAATCCACATGAAAAGAAAGCCTTTCATATTCTTAATTTAAATAAAACATAGCCACCTGGTGCCCTCAAGGGTAGAACTATGAAGGGATTCGTTTTAGACAGGAAGAAGGGGGGCTTCTTATGAGAGTGGAGGAGAACGAAATGGAAAGGAGCTGTGGGAGTGCAGGAGAGGGGGGCTGTGCATCAGAGGAGTGCGAAGCAGGAAGGTCCTACATTTCTTCTCAAATAGGAGGCAAGGCAGCTCCGCGATGAGAGCTGGGAGTGTCAAGGGTATGTGACAATGTGGAAAGTAACGTACATATAGAATTATTCCCTGGTGAAAGTGCTTGGGGAAATTTATCAAAGATAACTTAGAATTATGTCAAGCATCATTGAGGGAGGTGCCAACGAACACAGAAATAATGACGTTCTAGCAGCACTAATTTTACATGATTAGTGATTTTCTTTTTAAATAATTGGCTTTTTTGTGTGTCTTTTTGACACAGGGTTTCTCTATGCAGTTCAGGATGGCTTTGAGCTCACTTTATAGCCCATGCTGGTCTTGAAATTGCAACAATCCTCCTGCCTCAGCCTCCTGAGTGCTGGGATTATAGGTGTGTGCCACCATGCCAGGCTATGTCTATTTTTTTTTTAAACTGGGGTGTGGATGAAAGAAAAGGAAGTTAGATTTCAATGGCATTGAAAGAAGTTGTCATTTCACTTGGTTATTTAAAAGTTATTGTAATCACATAACAGAAAATAAAAGGAACAAAAATTCCCCAAATTCTTTATTTTTCAAAAGGAAGGAAAGCCCTTTAAAGAAACACTTACAATAAGCCAAAATGTTAAAACAAAACCACCTCCAATAACGAATAAACTCTAATCATTTGAAATAAATTATATGTTCAAATTCTAACTTCACTATAAGAAGAATTGTACAATATTTAAAGAATGCAATGTGATAATATATGTCTACATTGTGAAATGGTTACTAATTATAAAATATATTACTATTAATATATCCATTGCTTCAGATAATTACCATATTTATGGTGAGAACACTTAAGATTAATAATCTTAGCAAATTCTAAGTATGCAATATTATTACACTGTAACCATACTGTACACTAAAATTCCAGAACTTCTTAATTTTGCACCCTTTGATGGTGTTTCTCCATAGATGCCACTCTCCCAGTTCCTAGCAACAGTGGCCTGCTTTTAGTGGTTGACATTTCCAGATTCCACATTTAAGTGAGACCATGCAATATTTGTTGTTCATGCCTTGGTCTTACTATGCAGTTCAGGCTGGCCTTGAGCTCATTTTGTAGCAGCCCAGGCTGGTCTCAAACCCTCAATGATCCTTCTGCCTCAGCCTCCTGAGTGCTGGGATTACAGGCGTATGTCAGCACTTCTTGCCATATCACATTCTCTTTGTCCATTCATTCACCAACAGATGCTTTATAGACAGATTGTTTCTATATTGGCTATTTTGAATAATGCTACAATGAACATGAGAATTGCAGACGACTCCTTGAGATTTTGATTTCATTTCCTTTTGGTGAATACTTAGAAATAGGATTGCTGGGTCATATAATATTTCCATATTTAATTTTTTGAGAAAAGCCAATACTATTTTCCAATTAACATTCTTACTGACAAATATATAACCATCTCCCTTTCCCCATATTCTCATCAATGCTTTTGATTTTGTCTTTTTGATAGCCATCATTCTAATGGTATGCTGTGATATTTTATTATGATTTCAATTTTCATTTTCCCAATAATTAATATTAAACAGCTTTTCAAATAACTGTTGGCCATTTTTATATTTTCATTAGGGAAATATCTATTTAAGTCCTTCATTTTTAATCAGGTTATTTTTCTTTTTGCTGTGAAACTGTTTGATTTCTTCATATATTTTGGATATTAATCTCACATGCATGGGATTTCTTCTTAAAATAAGTTTTAAAATTTGTAAAAGTAATACTTGTATATGAAAAATAAGAAAGATATATAATGAAAGTGTAGAAACAACTATGATAAGTAATATTTGGATATGCTTCTCAAACTTTTTAATATAATTCATGTACATACAACCCTCTTTTTTTAGTCTATCCACATTATTCTATGTGTTGCTGATGTGCTAATATGTGTCACTTATTTTTATGACAAATACTAAAAGACTAACTTACTTTTATCTACTTTAATTCTCTCAACAATTCTGTGAAATATGCTTTATTATTATTTCTCATTTTGCAAATGAAAAAATAACTTATCCATGGTCACCAGCAAACAAATGGCAGAGTTGGTAAATTACATCCTAATCATCTGATGCCAGAGTACTACTCCTTGACATTGAGACATTAGGTGACCCTCTTACATTAATAGAAGAGGCCATGTTCGCTTGATACTGCAAGGATTCATTATGTAGGTGATCATGCATTTACTTAACCAACTTACTACTGATGCACATGTAGACTGATTCTGATTTTTGGCTATAACAAAATAGCAACAGTTACTATTCTAAACATTTACCTTTGTCTACAAGTACAGGAAGATTTTAGAATAAACTCGGGGAAATAAAATCATCAAATTAAAATTTAAATATTTGATTAATATTATGAATTTTGCTTTTCAGTAATGATGCCAGCATTTGTCAAGAATATGTGTCGGCACTTTTTAGTTATTAAAACTGTGTACGTAACATAAACCATGCTATGAAAAATTAGCTGGAACTTAATAGCTGCTCAAAGCTTTTTGAGGATTAGAATTGCCTTTACTTAAATACTTAAAATAGACTTAACATTATTTTCCATATTATATTCAGAGGCAAACTCCAGAAGCAGGTAGGCCACCTGTCTGCATGTACAAGACTCTGAGTTTGGTCCTCAGAACAAAAGAAGAAAAGAGAAGAATTCAGGCGGGAAGACAAGAGTGGTTAAGGGGAGGAGAGGAGAGAAAGTGGAAGAAAGGATAAGAAAAATGAAATTCAGTTATGTGGACAGAAAAAGCACTTTGCAGCTATTACACATCCAGGTCCCAGTCTCCTAAAAGAGTCTGCAGAGAATGTAGACTACACATCTCCACAGCAGCCATGGAGCTATGCACCGAGAGGGAAATTTAAAAGATAACCTAATCCAGTATTTGAAGCACAAGTAAAAATAGAGGCCCACGTACCGTGTGGCTGTGTATTTAGGTGCTATTAATCAAGACAGTCAGTTGCTGAAAATTCGTTTGACAAATATTTGACAAATGTTTGACAAATATTTCTGTTAGGATAAGATATAGAATTCATGGACTTCTTGGAACAGTGTTTGTCAAACTTTAGCCTTTAACAAAATCACCTGTGGTACCTGTTACCACACGAAGTGTTGGACCTGTTACAAACCAAATTGTTGAATTTGTCTCCAGATTTCTTCATTCATCAGGACTCAGAAGGGACCCAAAATCTGCCTATTTACCAAGACCATTGGTTATGCTGAATCTGCTGGCCTGGGACCACGTTTTGAAATCATTTTGGGAATAGAGACCAGGCTCCTGGTGTTCACACTGGACATGCTCAGCTTTTTCACCTGGTCATTATTCTCCTAAGGATACAGTATAAAAATGCTTACATATCATATACATAAGTAAGTGTGGTATCATAAGCAACCTAGAGATGTTTAAAATACACAGGAGCATTGCATAGGTAGGTTATGTGCAAATGCTATCCCTGCCGTTTTATCAAGGGTCTTGAGCACCTACAAACTTTGATACCTGAGGGGGTCCTGGAACCAACCTCTTGCAGATACCAAGGCACAATTTACTATACAGCAAAGTGAAAACATGTGCCTCAAATTTGCTTCTTAGGATTTGTGTGGCCATAAGACACATATAAAGATGTACGATTTCTTTCTCACTGAAATATGAGGACAGAACTTATGTACAAAATTTGAAACACCCTGAAATTCTGAAGAGAATCAAGTATTTTGATTTTGAGGAAAGCAATCAGGTCACTAGACAACTTCACCCCTTCTTCCATTTTCACCAGATCTTGACATTTAGGGACATGGATCCCGTGCTTACTAGGGCTGCTTACGTTAAAAGCACAGGTCAGCAGAAACTTCCAAAA
This sequence comes from Dinomys branickii, assembly GCA_004027595.1. Classification (NCBI taxonomy): domain Eukaryota; kingdom Metazoa; phylum Chordata; class Mammalia; order Rodentia; family Dinomyidae; genus Dinomys; species Dinomys branickii. Next base: position 150,465 of record PVLD010000427.1, on the reverse strand, counting down.
ACCAAAGCCTTCTTCACTTTTGATAATAAACAAGCAGCAACATGTTGGCCATTTCAGTGAAAGGATAAGTTCTGTCTTATTGTGCCTATTGCCATAGAAAAATTGTCGTGATATTCAACCTCAGTAGTTGACAATTGGTCTTGAAATGTAAATGCCTTGTGTGGAGTCCAAGATAAATTAGCTGCAATTCTAGTATCCCATTCAGAACATGGGACATTTCCACTAAACGTTTTGTGTCTGCTTTTCACAGTCTTTTTTGGAACCCTGTCATATTATTATCCCCAGTTGTTTCCTAGTGACTGGATACATTAATATTGAAGACTAGTTTAGCTCCTTGTCAAACAGAAGGATGAGCTGGAAATTTTGGCAGAAAGGCATTAATAGGTTTCAGACAAAATATGAATGAACACCACTATTGAATCATCTGTCTGGCTAGACATCTCAGCTTAAAAAGCCCCATCAATAGAAATGATTAAGCCAGAATATAAAGTATAAATTTACTTTTTCAGTAAACTCAGTCTACATCAAAGGTGGAATATAATAATTACATTAGGCAAAGACCTACAGCACAAGTCACAAAAACTACCCTAAAATTTATGTTAAATATATAAAATGGGATAAAATTTGTGTTTATATTATATAATACTAAAAAAGTCAATGAAGCTAAATATTTAATCTGTTTATAACATAAAAATATAACCTGAAATAAAATGCAAATGTATAAAATGCAACTATTAATTCCATATTATCATTCTAATATCAATTAGAAAATGAAATTAATAAAAATTTAATATTAGAAATAAACACTTTAAGGTATAAAACAATAATTGTGAACATTTTAATTTAAAATACCATTTAATTATAAGATTGAATCTTATAAAAGAAAATGAATAAATCATATAAAGTGACAAAAATATTTTTGAAAAATATATTCTCTTTCCTTCTGGATAATTTGCCTTTGAAAAAACTCTTGACAATCCAGAAGACATATTTTTAACAATATTTTTGTTACTGATAAGAAACGGAGGCTGAACATTTTACTGATGGCAACTTGAATTGTGTTTCAAAGAAAATGTTTCTCATTTCCCTTGACCTTGTTCTGACTCATCATGTAAAGCTAGAGATCACAAGTTTCACTTTCACTGTGCCATTTTTTAACCTTACTTGCTCAAGAAGACTGTAAACTAGAAAAATCTTTCTTTTTCTAACATTGGCCTTATTTTGTCAGTTGCCTTTCCTTCAGGAATATAAAAGCATAGAAAATTTTCTCTAAAAATATGCCCACCTTCACTGAATTCAGAATTTTAAAGGAGCATGTGATTCTCTGGGTCCATGACAAGATAAGTGATTCAAACTTTAGGATTAAAAAAAAGTGGCTTAATACTATTATTATACCAACAAAAATTCATGTGATAATACCTATAATGGTGCTGTAATTCCTGAGTATTAAAAAGTAGAAGCCTAATAACCACTAAAGGGATGTGCTGGTCTTGGAATGGCGGCGATAGGCAGGGGAGTATCCTTAGGACTCTCCCACTCTCAGCTTCCTTCCAGGGTCAAGGATGGAGAGAAAGGAAACAGTGATTTGACTGCCATCAAGTGACTTTTCTACAAGCCGGGCAACTGGCTGACTACACTTTATACTCACATCCACTCATCTTTGTGATAAAAAAAAAAGAAGGTTTCTCTCCTAGATCCAATGAAAACAAATCTTGTTGAAGAATTTTAAGTATTCCAATACCAATCACTGTGGCCTAGAAGTGAGGTAATTTGATCCCGTTTGGATCAGGTACCTACCCCTCAACCAGTCACTGAGAAAGAGAGATGCAAAACCTATACAAAGACAATCATTCCCACTTAGATTCCAAGGATGAAATGGGAACTGAGGGTCTGTCTCTGTGGACTTCTCTCTTGGTGGGTGAGGCCTGCCACGTGGGAGCAGCCCCAGGCTCTGTGGTTCTCTAGGTTGGGAGGTGAGGCCTGCCCTCCCCTGACCAGCTACTTGAGGATCTTGGAGCAGCGACCTATCTGGCCACCATCGGATCCATGGCTGAGGCCCACACTCTTTCCATCCACAACCTGGAGACCCTGGTACCGAAGGCCAGCATTCCCCCACCATCACTGCTGTGGTCTGAGCCATGCACCCCAGCAATTGCCTGGGGATCCAGGGCCCAGTGGTCCACAGCCTACTACCATCTTGGGATAAGTTTGATATCCAGGTAAACCAGGGTCTCTAGAGTCCTTTGGTAAGCTGCCTGGGTGGGTAGCTTGTAGCTCAGCACTTTTCATTTGACATCCAAAATGACAAGAGGAGCAAAATTCAGTCTCAGAATTCAACTCCACCCAGAACAAGTCCAGGAGACACTGACATAGGAGAATTGGAAGCCATATATCTGAAATCTCTGAAATGATCGCATCTGAAGTAAAGAAATAATTCGATCAGACCATAGAAGAGATCAGATCAGACATAATCTCTCAGACAAAGAAATGAAATGACAATAATAATAAAGAATTGCTCAGCACATCTGGAGAAGAAATAGATAAAAAAAGTAGATGAACATAAGCAACAGATAGAAACATTACATGAACAATATAGGAATGAACTAGAACACATAAAACAGGCTCAAAGAGATTCACAATAAATGAACACTTCCACTGAAAGTTTGCAAAACTGCTTGAATGAAGCCAAAGATAGAATTTGAGATCTTGAAGACAGCATGTCAGCTAGTGATCATGAAAGGAAGAATATCTTAACATCAACAAGGATCCAGGAAAAATCAATCCAACAGCTGCAAGATGAGGCAAAGCGAAAAAATATGAGTCAATGAAACAGCAGGAGCCAACACAAAAGTCATAAAAAGAATATTTGCAGAAATAATAGCAGAAAATTTACCAAGCATGGAAAAAGATTCAGGTGTACAGGTAAGTGAGGTATAGACCTCCAACTAGCCATAACCAAAATAAAATCACACCCAGACATATCATAATGAAGATGTCAGATATCCAGCAAAAGAACAGAATATTAAAAGCTGGTGGAGAAAAGAAAAACATACAGGAAAGCCCATCAGAATCACAGAGGACTTCTCAACACAAACCATGCAATCCAGAAGCGCTTGGAGTGATGTATTACAGGTTCTGAGACAAGACAGCTTCCAACCCAGACTGATGTACCCTGCAAAATTATCCTTCAAATTCAATTAAGAAATAAAATATTTCCACTACAAGGAGCACCTTAAGAACTTTATGAGTGCCAAAACAACCTTACAGAAAGTACTAAAAGGTATTCTAGACAGGGCAAAAAGAGACTACCATCTCAAGAATAACAATAGAAAGGAACCCTCAAGCAGAGCAAGCAATTAAACAGATAGCAACAGTAGGTAACCAACAGCAAGTAAATAGCATGACAAAGATAAGTCAACATATATCAGCTATAACCATTAATGTAAATGGCTTCAATTCACCAGTCAAAAGAAACAGACTGGCAGAGTGGATTAAGAAAAAAATCCCACAACATCCTGTATACAGGAAACACTTTACTCAAAAGGAAATGCATAGACTGAAAGTCAAAGGATGGAAAACAATTCTCCATGCAACAGGTTCCCAGAGAAAAGCACGGGTAGCTAGTATGTTTACAGACAATATAAACTTCAAACCAAAAACAATCAGAAGAAATAAAGAAGGTCACTACATACTAGTTAGGGGTAAGCTGCAAGAGGAAGAGATAACAATCCTAAACATGTATACACCAAGTACTGGAGCACCAAACTATGTAAGTAAAATCTTAACAGACATGAAAAAATAAATAATCAACAACACTATTGTAATAGGGGACCTAAACACCCCTTTGATGCGAAGAGACAGGTCAACCAGACAAAAAATCAGCAAAGAAATAACAGACCTGAACCAAATCTGCAAACAAATGGACTTAGTAGCTGTATACAGAGTGTTCCACCCCACAACATCAGAATACACATTTTTCTCAGCTGAACATGGGGCTTTCTCTACAATAGACCATATTCTAGCCCATAGAGCATACCTACCTAAATGCAAAAGGACTGAAATTATCCCATGCATATTATCAAAACACAGTGCAGTGAAATTGGAAATTAATGACAAAAGGAACTCCAAAACCTCTATAAACACTTAGAAATTAAACAACAACCTCCTGAACAACCAATGGGTCACAGAAGAAATTTTAAAAATATGTGCAAACAAACGAAAATGGAAATAAAACCTACCAGAATCTGTGGGATGCAGTGAAGGCAGTTCTCAGAGGGAAATTTATAGCAGTGAACTCACACGTAAAAGAAACAGAGAGAGAGCAAATAAACAGCCTAATGCTGCATCTGAAACTTTTGGATAAAGAAACAAAGTCAAGCCCAAAGAAGGGAGGAGATTATAAAGATTACAGCAGAAATTAATGCAATTGAGATGAAGAAAACACTACAAAAATAAATGAATCAAAGAGTTGGTTCTTTGAAATAATAAATCAAATTGATAAAGCCTAGCCAATCTAATCAAAAAAAGAAAGGAAAAATTCAAATTCATGCAATAAGAGATAAAAAGGATGAAATCACTACAGATCCTACAGAAATTGAAAAGGTCTTTAATGCCTACTTTGAAAATATTACTCCCATTGGACAGAAAACTCAGAAGAAAGGGACAGATTCCTAGATATGTATGAATTACCAAAGTTGAATCAGGAAGATATAAAAATCCTGAACAACCCAATATCAATTAATGAAATTGAAAATGTCATTTAAAACTTCCTGAAAAAGAAAAGCCCAGGCCCTGATGGATTCACAGCAGAATTCTATAAAATATTTAAAGATTTAATGTCAACACTCCTCAAACTCTTCAATGAAATTGAAAAGGAAGCAATTTTCTCTGACTTATTTCTGCAGGCAAGTGTTATGCTGATACCAAAACCAGAGAAAGACCAAACCAAGAATGAGAACCATAGACCAATCTCCCTAATAAACATAGATGCAAAAATACTCCATAAAGTACTAGCAAATAGAGTACAGCAAGTCATAAGCAAATTAATACACCATGACCAAGCTGGATTCATTCCAGGAATGCAGAGATGGTTTAATATATGCAAATCAATAAATGTTATACACCATATCAATAGAGCCAAAGACAGAAAACCACATGATCATCTCAATAGATGCAGTAAAAGTCCAACAAGCACTCATGATAAAAAACCTAGAGAAAATAAGAATAGATGGCCTTTACCTCAATCTGAGCAAAGCCATCTATGACAAACCAACAGCCAACATCACCCTAAGTGGACAAAAAAGCTTTCACTTTAGTCAGGAACAAAACAAGGATGTCTATTGTCACCACTTCTATCCAACATAGTTCTGGAAGCATTAGCCAGAGCAATTACACAAGAGAGAGAAATAAAAGGAATAAGGACAGGAAAGAAAGAAGTGAAACTATCACTATTTGCAGATGACATGACACTTTACATGGAAGATCCCAAAAACTCCACCAGAAGACTCCTTGAATTAAGCAACAAATTCAGCAGTGTAGCTGGATACAAAGTCAACACTCCAAAATCAATAGCATTCCTTTATACAAACAACAAAGAGACTGAGAGAGAAATTAAGGAAACCATACTTTCACAATAGCATCCAAGAAATTGAGATATTTAGGAATTAATCTAACAAAAGAAGTAAAAGATATATTCAATGAAAACTACAATACTCTGAAAATAGATTGAAGAGGACTTCAGTAAATGGAAAAATATTTCCTGCTTATGGATAGGAAGAATCAACATTGTGAAAATGGCGATACTACCAAAATTGTACAGATTCAATGCAGTTCCCATTAAACTACCATTAGCATACCTCACAGATCTAGAGAAAATATTACTTAAATTCATCTAGAACCAGAAGAGACTCAGAATAGTAAAAGCAATCCTGGGCAACAAGGACAAGTCAGGTGGAATCACAATCCCTGACCTGAAATTATACTATAAAGCTACTGTAATTACATCAACCTGGTACTGGCTAAAAAACAGACCTGAGGATCAATGTAGCACACTGGAAGATGCAGCCACAACTACAAACACACTCAGCCACCTAATCTTTGATAAAGGGGTCAAACAAACTCACTGGAAGGATGATAGCCTCTTTAATAGGTGGTGCTGGAAAAATTGGTTTGCCACCTGCCAAAGACTGAAAATAGACCCAAGTCTATCACCACGCACCAAACTCAAGTCAAAATGGATCACAGCTCTCAATATTAAAACTTTGAAGACATAGGGGTAGGCAGAGAGTTCATGAACTAAAACCAAACCACACTTCAAATATCAACAACTGGGACTTCATCTTACTGAAAATTTTTTGCACATCTAAAGAAATCTCCAGCAGAGTAAAAAAAGAAAAGTAACAAATTAGGAAAAAACTTAACTGGCTGTCCCTCGGACCAAGGTCTTCTATCTAGAACATAAAAAAATAAAAATAAAAAACATGAACCTCCCCAAATTCAAAGACCCAATCCTAAAATGGGCATCTGAGATTACTATACACTTCTCAGATAAAGAAATACAAATGGGAAATAAATACATGAGAAAATGGTCAACATCATTAGTCATTCAAGAAATGCAAATTGAAACAATGAGATTTGATCTCACCCCAGTAAGAATGGCTAGCATTAAGAAATCAACCAATACAAATGCTATTGAGGCTGTGGAGAAATAGAAACTCTTCTCCACTGCTGGTGGATATGCAGACTGGTGAAACCCCTGTGGAAATCAGTTTGGAGATTCCTCATCAAACTAGGTCTAGAGGCTCCATTCAATCCAGCTATTCCCCTTCTGGGTATTTTCCCAGAAGATCTGAAAACATCATATCACAGCGATATATGTGCACCTGTGTTTATAGCAGCACACTTTGCAATAGCTAAATTGTGGAAGCAACCCAAATGTCCATCTACAGAGGAGTGGATAAAAAAATTGTGACATTTTTATATAATGGAATATTACTTAGCTGTAAAGAGAGACAAACTTGAGGCTTTTATAGGTAAATGGTCACAACTAGAGACCATACTCTTAAGTGAATAAATCAGATCTGCATGTATAAGTAATGTATTACTAGTGTAATAACCTGACAGTGTGAATATAAATTAGGAGGTATGATAAACATTGTGAGAAGAAAGGAAACTGCTCAAAAGTAAAGAGCAACTGGGATGAGGGGAAAGAGGAAAGGAAGAAAGGGATAATTACATATGTGTGTATATGTAGGATAGCTAACATAGTTGTACTACTGACTTTTTTTTTTTTCGGTACTGGGGATCGAACTCAGGACCCTGTGCTTGCTAGGCAAGCGCTTATTCCACTGAGCTATATCCCCAGCACCTTGTACTACTGACTTCCGTTACTTCATTGTAAGGAACAGTTAATTATTTGTTTGATCAGTCTTGCATGTCTATATGTGTTCTCCTGAGTATATACTTTGAAGTTATCAATATGTAATACAACAACCATTGTTAATTCCCTGTCACCCTGTCTGTAATTCAATTTTGCTTGTACTATTCTTGTGCTACTTTGTAAATGACTGTCTGTTAATATGTTTTCATTCTTTTTCTTTTAAAATAAAAAAAAGAAATGCAAAGTGAAGTAAGTATGTAACAAGGAAGGGAAGGCCGTACCAAAAGAAGGTCAGAATGTAATAAAGCAACACAATACATGCTTGCCACAAGTGACTTTAAGTGTAAGGTTTTCATTTAAAACATTACTGTGATTCAGAATAAAGATTCTACATATTCTCTTAGCTGTATGTCAGTTTTTTGAAAATGTACAAAGGGTAAAAGATTGGAATATAATTAGACTTGAGTTTATTAAATGGGTTGATTGATTGGTGAATTTTCAAACTGATATTGTTATAAAGTGGGTTGGATCTCAAAAGCAATATTATTACCATGATAGAGTTCACATAAGTGACACCGTCAAGCAGGCATTGAAACTTATGGTTATGAGCTAAAAGGACTGTGTTCTATCAGAGACTGGTGTTGTATCAGACAGATACAACAGAAGATTCTTTCAGTATGAAACATAAATTAGAAAACATTTCATATATTGAATAAGCATTTTGATATTCCTAGTGCCTTTGTGAAGACTGATTTTTCCTCTCCCTCAGTCTTATTACCCATCATTAGCCCTTATATTACTAGAGTGAGGGTGAGGATGAGAAAGTTAAAATTGTGTCTTGATAGTACTTAGTTCTAGAGACCCCATGGAAGTTATTTTTTATAAATCTTGAGAGGAATCTATTTTAAGGATGGATTTTTTTTATAATCAAGTGGAATATGAGAGAGAAAAATATCTAATTAATTCAGAATCCTGCCTACTTTCATTCTGGTTAGGAAAGTGAATTTCTCTGCACCACTGAGAAGTTTCTGCTTAATTTCATAAATTATTCATTCATTCAACTGACACGGTTTGAGATTCAGTTTGATAACAAATATTGAAAACTTTTACAGAGTTTTCTATTAGTGACCATATGGAAATGCTCTCAGGATAACTGGTAAAAACACCAGGCTTTTATTTATTAAAGTCTTACACTCAGTAGTCTCATAGAAGAACTTAAAAAACCATTTCCTCTTCCTCTAGGATGTAGCACTTTTTCAGGAAAATTATTTGCTTTCCCTCCAGAATAGAGTACTCCAGGAAACAATACACCCACACAATGGACTGTATGATTTTACCTCCCACTGATGCAGCCATTTAACCACCAGCTTTTGAGAAATGGGTAAGAAATTAATTCCTGGTGCACAAGACATACACTTGCCAGTAAAGCTCTAACACATACTGTGAAAGGAAACAGTGCTTCATTGATTTGTTTTAGGCAATTTCTACTTAGAATACGCCAAGCGTCTACTTATTACAAGAAATAACTTTTCTAAAAGTAAAAACCACTTGGATTGTAATTCTGTATGATGAGGTTCCTTCACCTCCCACCTTCAAACTGTTATCTAAATACTTAAAATTCTACAGTGATAAGATCATAAGCTGGTAGTAAGACTGAACACAGATGTTCAGTGTAAAGAAATACTAAAAGCATTTATTTTTAAGAAGCTGTTAGATCACCACAATCAGGTCCTTAGAAGATTTTCATTCTTTACTAACTAACTAGATGCCTTAGTGGATCTACTTCTGGTACCCAAGTGGCCCCAGCTCTTGCTTGGATTTCTGACCTGGCTCTCTATTTTCCAGCTCTGTGACCTAACAAAATTCCTTGCCATCTCTATGCCTCAGGTTCCTCATACAATCTTATGGGATTTTTATGTGGATAAATTAGGATGATATATATCAATATATGCAACACCCTAGCACCTAATAAAAAGCACTAGCCATTATTACTTTGTATAACTTAGTTTGGAAAATAAGATAAAGCATAAAAATCGAGAGACACAGCATAAAGAACTGCAGATTAAGAAGGAATTCATACAGTACCAATTTTTAAGTACAACAGAAGTTTAGGGGTTAAAGCAAATCAAAAAGATGAAAAAGACTTCATAGAAGCTAAGAAACACGAGTGAGGTCCTGAAAGATTTGGGCAGGCAGTAGAGAAAATGATGACTCAATGAACCTAGAGGCAGAAGAAAGAGGCAGCGTACCCAAGGACCACAGACAAAACACAAACCCATATAGAAATAGTGGCATATGCAGGAATATGAAGTTGGAAAAAGATGAAGCAGTTTATGATGGGCCACAGTTGGCAAGAACAGTCCAAACTTACTTAATTAAAAATATGAAATTAAAGAAAAATGACAGAAATAATTTATTAGACACAACAGCAGGTAGAGCTTTATTAAGAATTAACCCATGGAGAGACATCTTCAGGAACCCCAGTGAGCCACCCCTGCATCTACCGCACTAGTGTATGAGGCAGGCAGAGCCCAGACACCTTCTGGGGCTTCAGTGGTTACTTCCAGCACAACGCGGAGCCCTGCAGGAGCCCAGCTGACACCCAGACCAAGTCAGAGGCCTTAAGCACTCCACTCTTACTCCTCCCCTTCCAGCATGGGAAACCGGCTGGATCCTGGGCAATGTTTGAAGCCTCAGTGACCACAACCTGCATCCCCCGCACCCTTGTGGAAGCCGGGCTGAAACCCAGGCAGTTTCAAGAACACCAGTGAGCCTACTCCACCCATCCCCCATGTGCCTGGGAGCAAATAGAATGCAAGAAAGTTTCATGAGTATCAGGGACTCCACCTTGCTCCCACACACCAGCACAGGAGCCATACTGAGCACTGAGGATCTTCAGACCCTCACTCTGCCACTCCCACACAATCTTGGGAGTGAGGCTGAGCTCAAGGGAACCTCCGGATCTTCAAAAATTACAAAACAAAGAAGCAAAATGCAATCTCAGACCTCTACACCAACCAGAACAAGTCCAGGAGACATCAACTCATAAGAGCCTAGAAGTCATAAACCTGAAATTTCTGAAATGCTAACAGCTAAAGTAAAGAAACAACGCCATCAGGCCACAGAAGACATCAAATCAGAACTAATCTCTGAGGTTAAAAAAAAAAGAAATGACAACAATAATGAAAGAATTCTTCAGCATATCCAAAGAAGACACTGACAAGAAAATAGAGGAATATAGACAACTCATGGGAACCTTGAGTGAACAATATGGAAAAGAACTAGAATGTACGAAACAGATTCAAACAGACATCCAGAAAATTAAAAATTCCATTAAAAGCTGGCAAAACCACCTGAACAAAGCTGAAGATAGACTTTCATATCTTGAAAACAGCATTGCCACTAACGAATATGAAAAGAAGGATCACTTTGAAAAAACAAGGAGCCAGGAAATAACAATTCAACAACTGCAAGCAAAGAAAGACCTTGTAAGATCAATAGGTATCAAAGAAACAGCAGGTGTCAACACAAATGACATAAAAAGACTACTTGCAGAAATAATAGCAGAAAATTTCCCAGGCATGGAAAAAGAATTGGACATACAGATAAGTTAAGCATATAGAACCCCAGTTAACCATAACCAAAATAAATCTATACCTAGATCAAGACCCAGAAATTCAATAAAAATCAGAATACTAAAAGCTGTTAGAGAAACCAAACAAATCACCTATAAAGGAAAGCCCATCACAATCACGGAAGATTTCTCAACACAAACCATCAAGTCAAGAAGAGCTTGGAGTGAAGTATTTCAGGTACTGAAAGAAAACAACTTCCAATCCAGATTGATGTACCCTGCGAAGCTACCCTTCAAATTCAATGGAGAAATAAAGTATTTCCATGATAAAGAACAGTTGAAGAAATTCCTGATGCCAGAACAATCCTACAAAGAGTACTTAAAGATATCCTAGTCTAGAAAGAGATAAAACAGACCACAACTTCAAGAACCAGAAATGAAAAACAAAGCAGAGCAAGTAATTAAACAGGGAAGAAGGAGGACCCAACGGCAGGAAAATAGCATCACAAGGACAAGCCAATACATACCATTATAACCATCAATGTAAATGGTCTCAGTGCACAAACCAAAGAAGGAGATGGTCGGAGTGGATCAAGAAACAAAATCCAGCTATCTGCTGTGTACAAGAAACACATTTAACTCAAAAGGAAATTCATAGACTGAAAATTAAAGGATGGAAAACTATACTGCACATGACAGGAACGCAGAAAAGAGTGGGCATAGCTATTGTTTGCAGACAACATGAACTTCAAACTAAGAACAATCAAAAGAGATACAGAACAGTCAAAAGAGATAAAAAATGTCACTACATACTTGTGAGTGGAAAACGTCAAGAGGAAGAGATAACAATCATACACATCTATGCACCAAAAACAGGAGCACCCAACTATATAGGACAAATTTTAACAGACATGAAAAATGAAATAAGCAGCAACACAATCATAATAGGGGATGTAACACACCATTGTCACAAAGAGATAGATCAAATAGACAAAAAATCAGGAAAGAAATAACAGAACTTAACAAAACCTGTGAACAAATGGACTTAGTAGACCTTTACAGAGTATTCCATCCAACAGCCTCAGAATACAAATTTTTCTCATCTGCACATGGGACATTCTCTAAAATACGTTAGAACACAGAACATTCTTAAGTGTCTTGGTTACTTATCTCTTGTTGCTGAGACAAAATACCCAACGCCCAAAATGAAGGAAGGAAAGGTTTACTTAGCTTACAGTTTTTGGAGGCTTTAGTCCATACTTGGCTGGTTCTGAGGCACAGGGGCACATGGCAGAGGACAACAGTTCATGGCGGCAGTACACAGCAAAGCAACAAGCGCAGGAAGGGAGGAATGGCGGCCAGCTGCCTCTTTCTCTCCCTTACATATACAAACTATCTGCCCTAGGACGGGTATAGATATCACATCCATAATCCCAGCATTGGATCATGGATCAGTTGTAAACTCTAAAAGCCACCCCATAACTGCATGAGGATTTGGAGGGACATGCAGATACAAACCATAACACTTAAGTAAATGCAAAGGAATTGAAATTATCCCATGCATACTATCAGATAATAGTGCAATGAAATTGGAAATTAATGACAAAAAATCACAAAAACTCTATAAACATGTGGCAATTAAATCATAACCTCCTGAACAACCAATGGGTCAAAGATGAGATCAAAGTAGAAATTAAACAATATCTACAATCAAACGAAAATGTAGCTACAATGTACAGAAACCTGTGGGATGCAAGGAAAGCAGTCCTCAGAGGGAAATTAACTGTGGTGAATTCCCAGCTCAGGAAAACAGAATGAGCACAAAGAAACAGTCTTACGTTGCACCTCAAGATTCTAGAAAAAGAGGACAAGTCAAACTCAAAGCCCAAAGAAAACAGGAAATTATAAAGCTCAGGGCAGAAATTAACTCAATGGAGACTAAAAAAACAAAACAGAATTAATGAATCAAAGAGTTGGTTCTTTGAAATAATAAATAAAATAGATAAACCCCTAGCCAACCTTATCAAAAAAAGGAAAGAAAAAACTTAAATACATGCAATAAGAAATGAAAGGGGTGAAAAAACTACAGATCCTGAAGAAATTCAGAAGCTCATGAATACCTACTTTGAAAATCTTAACTCTCATAGGATGGAAAACACAGATTTCTAGAAACATGAATAATGAAAGCTGAGTCAAGAAGATATAAAAATCCTGAATAACTCAATATCAGCCAGTGAAACTGAGAATGTAATAAAAAAAATTGCCAATGAAGAAAAGCCTAGGTCCTGATGGATTCATAGCTGAATTCTACAAGAAATTTAGAGAAGATTTAAGACCAGTTCTTCTCAAATTCTTTAATGAAATTAAATGGGAAGGAATTCTCCCTAACTCATTCCTGGAGGCAAGTATTATCCTGATACCAAAACCAGAGAAAGACCCAACCAAAAAAAAGAGTTACAGGTCAATCTCCCTAATGAATATAGATGTAAAAATTCTCAATAAAGTACTAGCAAAGAGAATACAACAAATCATCAAGAAGATTATACACCATGACCAAGTGGGATTCATCCCCAGAATGCAGGGATGGTTCAATATATGCAAATCAATTAATGTAATACACCATGTCAATAGAGCCAAAGACAAAAATCACATGATCATCTCCATCAATGCAGAAAAAGCCTTCAACCAAGTCCAACACTCATTCATGATGAAACCCTACAGAAAACAGGAATAGATGACCTTCACCTCAATCTGATCAAAGCCATCTATGACAAATCAACAGCAAACATCATACTAAATGCTCAAAAACTGAAAGCTTTCACTTTGAAATCAGGAACAAAACAAGAATGTCCACTGTCACCACTCCTATTCAATATAGTTCTGGAAATATTAGCTAGAGCAATTAGACACAAGACAGAGATAAAAGGAATAAAGATAGGAAAGGAAGAAGTGAAATTACCATTATTCACAGACGACATGATACTCTACATAGAAGACCCCCAAAACTCTGCCAAAGGCTTCTAGATTTAATAATCAAATTCAGTAGTGTAGCTGGATACAAAGTTAACACTCAAAAATCAATAGCATTCCTGTAAACAGCAAAAACAGACTGAGAGAGAAATTAGGGAAACCACACCTTTCGCAATAGCATCTAAGAAGATGAAATACTTAGGAACCAATCTAACAAAAGAAGTCAAAGATCTATACAATGAAAATTATGGTGCTCTGAAATAAGAGATAGAAGAGGATATCCAAAAATGGAAAGATATTCCTTGCTCAAGGATAGGAAGAACCAACTTTGTGAAAATGACCATACTTCCAAAATGTTGTACCAATTCAATGTCATCCCAATTAAAATATCATTAGTATACCTCACAGATTTAGAGAAAACATTCCTAAAGTTCATCTGGGACCAGAAGAGGCCTAGAATAGCAAAAGCAATCCTGGGAAATGAAGGAAAGGCAGGAGCCTTCACAATTCCTGACTTGAAATTATACTACAAAGATACTGTGATAAAATCAGCACGGTACTGGTACAAAAACAGACATCAAGATCAATGGAAAAGATTAGAAGATGCAAACACACTTAGTCACTTTATCTTTGACAAAGGGGCCAAACATGTTCAATGGAGGAAAGATAGCCTCTTTAATGGTGCTGGAAAAACTGGCTTTCCACATGCTGAAGACTAAATTCGACCCATGTCTTTCACCATGTACTAAATTAAAGTCAAAATGGATCAAAGATCTAAATATGAAAACAGAAACACTAAGTGTATTGGAAGAGAAAGTAGGTAAAAATTTTTAATACATAGGGGTAGGCAGAGAGTTCATGAACAAAAAACAAACTGCATGGGAAACACTTCAAAGAATCAACAAGGGCTGGGGATATAGCTCAGTGGAATAAGCGCTTGCCTAGCAAGCGCAGGGTCCTGAGTTCGATCCCCAGTACTGCAAAAAAAAAAAAAAAAAAAAAAAAAAAAAAAAAAAAAAAAAAAAAAAAAAAAAAAAAAAAAAAAAAAAAAAAAAAAAAAAAAAAAGAATCAACAAGGGGGATAGTATCTTATTGAAAAGTTTTTGCACATCAAAATAAATCACCAATAGAGTAAAAGGAAGATCCACAAATTGGGAAAAATTTTAGTCAACTGCTTTTCAGACAAAGGACTTCTATCTAGAACATATAAAGAATTTTTTAAAAATCAGACCCCCCAAATTCAAAGACCCAATCCAAAAAATGGGCATTTGACATGAATACATACTTCTCAGATGAAGAAATACTAATGGAGAAAAAATGTTCAGCATCTTTAGTCAATTGAGAAATGCAAATTAAAACAACACTGAGATTCTATTTCACCCCAGAAACAATGGCTATTGTTAAGAAATCAACCAATAACAAATGCTAGAGAGGCTGGGGGAAAAAGGAACCCTACTCCACTGCTGGTTAGAGTGCAAATTGGTGAAACCACTGTGGAATTCAGTCTGGAGACTCCTCACAAAACTAGGATCAGAAGTCCCCCTTAACCCAGCTATTCTCCTTCTGGGTATTTTCCCAAAAGATTTAGAAACATCATGCCACAGTGATATATGTGCACCCATATTGATAGCGGCACAATTTGTTACAGCTAAATCCTATAAACAACCCAAATGCCCATCAAGGGAATGGATAAATAAGATGTGATATTTTAATAAAATGGAGTATTACACAACTATAAAAAAGATAAACGTGAGGTAAATGGAATAGAGATCATAATCATAAGTGAAATAAATCGGACCCACATTTGTAAACATCATATTATCTCCCTGGTGTAGGAACCAGAAAGAGTAAGTAAAACTCAAAATGTACAATAGATGATATGAAAGGGAAAGAAATTGCTCAAAGAAGGACAACTGGGATAAGAGAAAGAAGCAAAAAGAATGAAGGAAGGCTATTATGTTTTATCTAATACTTTTTATTCTGTTTAATGGTTTGAACAATATTCTATGTTTACATTTGGTAATCTGAGCAAAGTAGTTAAAGATAACTATATGTAATATAACAACCACTTAATTCCTATCACTTTGTTTTAAAACTGTATCACTTTTATTGTTCTTGCTTTGTTTTGTTTGTGGTGTTGGTATGCTGCTATTGTTGGGGTTTTTTTCTTTCTTTTACTATTCTCTTTAAACTTAAAAAAAAAACCTAAAAAAAAATTTAACCCATGAATAGGGAATGTCTCCACAAAAAGGGGAGTATCAAACAACCCCTCACCCTACTGTCAGTCACCCTCAACCAATGTTCATATTTCTTTGCTTCCTGTGAAGAGAAACCTCAAAAATATTCTATACTTAACTTACATATTTCTCTTCCCACTGTCTCTTAGAGTTTTGCCTTTTCATACCAGCAAATCTGCTCATATCGATGTCCTGCACACTGCTGAATCTAATATTTCTGTCTACCATTTAATTGACCTCTTAGAACTCTATACACTTGACCATTGCCTCTTACTAGATACACTTGTTTTCAAGGTACCGTGCACGCCTGCCAGTTGTTCTTTCTCATCTCTTCTGGGCGGCTTCTTCTTTCTTCCCATCCTGTTAATATGTTTGGTCTCAGCCTTTGTTTTCTTATCTTCTTTATCTACACGCACTTCACTGGTTGTATCACCAGTCACACAAACATATATATCAATTAGATGAATACAGATGACTGCGAGAGGTGGGTAGAGGGCAGGTGACCTCCCTAATATACCCCAGACCTGAGTCTTGTAAGTATCTCCTCTGGGGTAGAAGAGAGATCTCAGATTTGACATTTCCAAAGAGAGTTGATTTTCCTCCCTAGACTTGTTTTATCTGTAGCCTTCTCCAACCCAACTGATGGCGATCCCATGTTTCTAGTTAGTGAAGCCAGAAAACTTTAAAGTCATTTGTGTTTCTTTTCTTGTCTTAACTCCTACTCAACCTCCAAATCGTCAGAAATTCCTGCTGGCTCTAGTTTTAAAATATGCTCACAATCAAACAATTTATCACCACGTTGTCTGCTGGCATAGTGATTTGAGCCATCACAATCATGTGGAATGAGTCAATGGCTTCTTAGGTCAGCTCCTCAACACAACACCCAGACTGAGCCCTTTCAGCCAGATAGTGGCACTCATCTGCTCAAAATTCCTCAACAGGTCGCCATTTCAAAGTAAAAGGAAGACTGCTTAAAAGGCCTCTGTCATCTGCAGCACCCACTTCTTTCTCTCTCCAACACCAGCCCCTACCACCCTGCCCAGTCATTCTACTCTGATCTTGCTGGCTCTCTTGAATCCAGCATACTCCTCCCTCAGTACTTGCCATACAACTTCTCCCTCTCTGTGGAATGATTTTGCCATAAGTACTTGGAAAATCTCTCACCTACTTCACATCCTTGCCACACTGTCCCCTCTTCAGTATCCCCTCTTCCTATTTTAAAGTAAAATCTACCTCAACTCTGAACTCTGGGATCCCTCACGGTACTTTACATTTTTTCTCTTTTCAAACTCCTTTCTGCTTTCTAAATTCCAATATCATTCACTTGTTTATTATGGCTTCTCAAAGCATCCAGTAAAATGTAAGCTATCTAAGGCAAAGATCATTGTCTTTTTGTACACTAGTGCAGTCTAGGCACCTAGAACAGTTCCTGGTAGGTAGGTACTAGGTTAAAATGTTACATCAGTTAATCTTATTGTCAATTTGACAGAATTAATAAATTCTAGGAGAGGTGATTGGGTTTTGGTGTCCCCGCACTTAACAGTGGTTAGTGCACTGATGTTCATAGTTGAAGGTACAGCTAAGCGATGCATCCAGTGGGAGGAAGTACGTCACTGGGCAGGTGCGTTTTGAGGGAATGTTTCTCACTGATGCTCTTTCCTTCTGCTCTGCCTCTCAGCTGCCATGAAGTGAGCATCTTGGCTCCAGCTCACCCTCTGTCATGATGTTCCTGCACTGGAGCTGACTGTGGGTTGGAGCCTCTGAAACTATAAGCCAATTACATCACTCTCTTTTTAAATTGTGTGTGTTGGGTACTTTGTCCCAGCATCAAAAAAAAAAAAAAAAAGCAAAAGGCTAGTATACATGCATATCATAAATAAATGGGAGAAAAGGAACAAAACAAACATTTAGAAAGAAAATAATACGGCTTTGTAGCTGCCCATATGTTAAATAATAGAAATACATACTAGTAAAAGATGATATTGAAATAAAAAGCTTGAATAGACACTTCTCCCCAAAAGACATACTAGTAGCCAATACACACATGAAAAGATGCTAAACATAATTAACTATTAGGAACAACAAATCAATATCACAGTGAAAATAGCACTTCATATCCACTCAGTTGACTATAATAAAAAATGGACAATAGCAAATGTTGACAAGGACATAGAGAAAGGCAAGCTCTCCTGCATTGCTAGAGGTACTAGAAAATGGTACAGCCTGTTTGGGAAAGTTCTTTAAAAATTAAACATGGAATTACTGTTGCCCTACACTAGCCCTACTTGTATGCTATCCAAAAAAACTGAAAACACATGTTCATAGAAAAGCATGTGTATGACTGTTTATACCAGCATTATAAATAATAGTCAAAAATGGGGGAAACAGCTGCTCATCAATTGATGAACAGGTAATCAAAATATGGAAAATTATCCAATCATAAACAGGGATGAAGTGCTAATATGTGCTACAAGGTGAATAAAACGTGCTGAGTGAAAGAAGGTAGACACAAAGCCACATGTGCTGTGATTCTATTTGTATGAAATGTGCATAACAGGAAAACCCAGAGACAGTAGATTTGTGCTTGTGGGGAGATGGAGAAAGAAATGAAGTTAATGATTATGGTGTTTCTTTTGGGCTTAATAAAAATATTTTAGAATTAAACACTGCTGATGGCTGCACAACTTTGTGAATGCAGTAAAAGCACCAAAATTACATGCTTTTAAAGAGTGAATTTATAGCATATGAGTTATTTCTTGATTTTAAAAAAATCATGAGTTTTTGAACTGCTTCTCTGTGACTTACATGTAAAGGACCTAGTATAGATTTACTCTTCTGGAGGACAACATCCAACTGTGAGTTTAACAAAAGCACATCAATAAGAAAACTATTTTAGAGTAAAACTTCTTATGTGACTAAAGAAATGTGAAGTGAGAAATTTCTCTCTGGCAATAAACTAGAAGGAAATTACAATATAAAATCTTATATCTGGAAAGAATAATAACCATTAGGTGTTATAACAGATGCTACTTTGACTATAGCTTTGCCTAAGACACAGAAACATCCTTCAAAAGGAAGTTATTTGTACTGACAAACTCTAAAAGATGGGGGTACAAAATTCAATTATAACTAAGTCCATAAATGAATGTTTGCCAAAATTGGAGAGCCCAGACACACTTTCCAGATGTATAGAGATAGAAGTAAGGGTTCCAAGAGATGTGGAATGTCTCATCCCCTCTGACTAAGTTCTGAAACACCAGACGTCCCAACTGAGCATTTGGCAAGTATCAGAGGGCAGTCAATTCTCATCTGTACTGTCAATTAAATCAATGTGCAAGTGTTTTTGGTACTGGACATGTAGGTAGCAAAGTGAACATGCTGTAAAGAGAATTCAGGGAATTTATTTATACCTTTGCCTAAGCAAACAACCAGTGTATTTCCAGCCTGAGGTGAACTCCTAAAACATCTCATCTACAGATGAGAGTAAAAAAGTATTTAGATTCAACAAAGAACAATTATTTCTTTTATTCAGACACTTAATAGAGAACTGACATTTGTGTTGTAAAACATAGAGGCATAATTGGGTTCTGAATGTCCTAAGTGCAGGTTTTTTTAATTAACCACCTTTACCATGGAAGCATTTCAGTGGAATCTCAGTAAAATATGTCACTTGATGTAGACCTGAATTCTTGCAAAACTATCTCCAAAATCTTGCCCTTTGAGGAGATGAGTGACCCACTGGAACTTAGCTGCTTCTGGACACTTCATTACGATGCCATTCTTTATATATGCTTCCAGAATGAATGAATGAATGAATGAACTGGTACTTCAAGGCAAAATGGGAGATAAAGATTTTTCTTACATAATTTTAGTAGGAATTCCATGTTCTCTGCTATATTAAGCCTAAACAATTTTCACATGACAGGAAATGTGGAAGTTTTTCTAACTTTATGTTCTAATATTATATAATCAAATTTTGATATTAAGAAATAACTTTGGTTCTTGGTGAAAGATCAATCTAAACACATTAATTTATTTTTGATCACGGGCATATCCATTGCATCTAAACAGAATCAGGAAGTTGTGAAAATGGAGCATAATTGAAGGGATCTTGACAAATATAATTTTTCCACACTGGCAAAGTTTAAAGTTCCTTTATTATAGATCAGCATTAATTATTCGATTTTCCAAAGACATGAGCCTTTGAATATAAGAAATGGGCTCAAGATGTTGGGAGTCACATGATTCTTCAAACTGGGATAGCACAAATGTGCTTCAGTGCTATTCAAGGATCACATGGCTCATTACAGTAAAACCATTCCATGCTTGCTCAGTGGATATTAGAAAATGATATTTGCTCGGTTTTCTAATTCTAACTAATTTTATTTCTCTTATTTCTACATTTATTCAAAATCTCATATACATCACTTTGTAAAAGAAATATGTATTAATATATTAAATATCTTATATAAATATATGCATACACACTCATATACCTATCTGAGACCCTTGCAAATTGTTGCTTTCTATCTGTCATGGAACTAAGAAAGGAAACCTCACAGAAAAGGTCTTTAAATTTCAAAATACCTACTTCTGTGAATTTGTAACAAATCCAAATTGCATCTTTTCATGCTGTTAAAAGGCAAAAAATGGTGAGTTATTTCCTGGTTTACATTTCCTGTATTGCTTATGGTAAATAGAAATATCAGCAAACTCAAATTCTCCTTCTTGAATTATTAGGAAATGTGTGTTGCTTAAAAAGAAATTTTGAATAACCTCTTGGGGGGAAATTGCAAGATGAAAATTTTTCTCATCCAATTTCCATAGAGGAAACGATCTTAATGCTTTTATAAATAATGAAAGTACTTCATTTCAGAGGTGCTTGAAACACAATGACTTCATTTACTTTCAGAGGCTTCATCAAAGGAGATTTTGGGCTCACGTTCTTCCCAGCAGGTGCCTGTAATTAAATGAAGTCCTTTTACCTGATTCCTTTCCTGACTGCAGCGTTCTCTCTGTTTGAGCGCCCTCACTCGCTACAGTTCACGAGGAAGGTAACACTGCCAAGGTTCACGAGGACCGCTGAGAAATTCATCAGTGCTACCAACTACTGACCTTACCCTAGACCCATCTGCCTGCAGGCCAGCTCACTCAGCGTCTCTTCCCAGCCATCCGCACACACGTAGTGTTCTTTCGCAGATCGGTGAACACTCAGGAGGGCAGAGGAGGAGTTCGCAGTTTTAGAAAGGGTCACTAAGGGGAAAAAGGTTAGGAAACCCTAATTAAAAACATTTCTTCTTATGAAGCCACATCATAGCTGTATATTCTTTTCTTCAGATTGGATATATTCATTCTTATTTACTTAGATGAAGAACCTTTGGGTGAGTCCCACTGCAGGCACATCACTACTCTCAGTGTGATAGTAGACTAAGAAAAAATTAGTTCGAAATGTTTTCTGTCTGTTCTCTGAACCGTACATGCCATGAAATAGTCATCTCTTGAGTTTCCCTAAGCCACAATACCGTCAGAGGCAGGGCCCACTGTCTTGACTTTACCCAGGATTTGCATAAATTGTAAGGAGCTAGGTGTAACTCTTTGAAGCATTTTCTTTGGAGAAAGCATATGAGCTTGCAAGTGTGCGAAGTGATGCTACTTTAGGATGAATGTGGTGTATGCACTACTCCCTATTATATGCCAAAAAGCAGCCTCTGTACCTCATTTTCCACAGATCACTTACTAAACGCTGTGCAGTTGAACACAGCACACAAAGATTATGATTCGTCAAGTAATTGCCAAGGACTGAAAAAAAAACTGAGTGAAAGAAAACAGCGGTGGAAATGGGGTCAGGAATTAATTAGATAAATCAAGATTACAAACCACGTGTTGGCAACACTTTAAATCCTGTCCCAGTAAAGAACTAGGTAAGTTGAAGTTTCTTTTTCATTTGGAGCAAAAGCAAAGAGCAGATGAGGGGACCACTTAATATTCTGTTCCAAAAGGTATCAATCAGTGATCGAAGAATCACAGAGCATTGATCATTATTGAACCTGATTAATAAAAAGCTTTAAAAATCTATTTAAGAAATTATATGATTGCACAAATCTGAACCCCAAATTTTAGACATATAATACAGTTGTTTCAGATAGAGAAGTGACATGAGGGACCGATTCTCTGTGGCTTACAAATAACATCCATGAATCACCACTGTCAGCTTTATATCAGTAAGGCAAAATAGATGAACTTGGTGTGTAAAATCTATGAACTAATTTAGGATTCGTTTAGCTTAAGTGGCTGACAGACACAGGAGTACGCGGCAGCTGGCAGCTGGCAGCAGCAAGCAGCTTACCACAGTCCCATTCATCCGAGCTGTCTGAGCAGTCGGCTTCTCCATCACACCACAGCTCACGTGATACACACTCATGGTTGGCACATTCCAGTTCATCATCATGGCAAAATGCTGGCAGGGGAAGAAACAGGTAAGAAGACAGAAACTTTGGAAAGTACCTGTGACTCTTGCTAACATGCACACTCTCATTTGCCAAAAGGCTCATGGCAGAAAGAAAGTATGTAGTCACTGAGCCCTTCAGGTAGATCTTAGTGTAGAGTAACAGAACGTGTACAATCTATATACTAGATGTACAATCATAGTAGGTGTCAAGTCGTCCAAATATTTAAACAAAATTCCTCTGTCCAGGTGCCTAGATTCTCTAGTTTTAACAACTGGGTTGAAAAAGCAAAGGGTATCCAGAGTGGCAGAAACATCAAGGGTTAAGCAGTAGAGTTAAAATCCGCATGGGCAAAGTGAGAGGAACAAGAAGCCTTGAGCTACAATAAGAAGAAAACAAGCTCTGCTCAAACAAATGGATATAGTTATCTTTTCAAAAAATTCTGCACTATTAAATTACTCTCTGAGTCAGACATGATTCTCTCTTGGATTTTTAAAAATTACAGTAAATCCCTTTGCCCATAGAGCATCCATTTCCTTTCTTCTTTAATGACATCTGATTTCATTCAGGGCATCACCCCTGCCATCCTCAGCTCCAGGGGAAGACTGACTACCTCAAATCGGGCATGACATTTTCCAAATTACACTTATGCTTCCCTACCTACAATGATTAGCCCAAAAGTAAACATCCGAAAGTACAGCCTGGGACTATGATTTCATGGGCTGTGCTTTGCAACATAACTCCTTCTCAGACTCTGCTGACCAAGCCACGAGCCCTAGCCACGGATAGGCACAACCCAGAGGAAACAGTGTTTTCTTCTAATTAGTTCTCCCGGCATTGTGCTCCTTTTTGGAATTCAGCTGTTCCTGGACAGTATCTGTCTAACCTACACAAAGGCTCTAGACATCTAACTGTGACTCTGCTCAAAGCTGACCTGAGTAAAACCATTAGTGATGTTCCAGTCATAGGAGAAAACTTATCTCTCTTTCCTACTGGATGTGATCAAGAGAGCTGGCAGCCTGGGTGCTCTGGCTTTTGACCAGCCAGCTTGAGGTCAAGCAAACATAAAGGAATCACAAAGTACTGAATTCCCATATGCAGCTCCGAGAAGTCACCCTACACTTTCTAGACTTGTCATCTAATGATATAAAATATGTGGGATATACATGATAATAAAAATGATGCATATCTCATTGGCAGAGTTTGGCTTTCTGTTGCTTGTAAGTAAATAATCTTAAGAGATAAAAATTTTTGTTTCCAAAGATAACTATTCACTTGTAAAAAAATTTTTAAAAAGCACAAAAGTAATTTTGCAAGATAGCTCCTTCTGGAAGGAGCCAGAGTTATTAAATTCTGACCTAGAATTATTGCAAAATTCTAGAAATTCAGACCTAGAATTATTACAAAATATACCCTTTTGTAATAATTGTAAACCTTTTATGAACTTCTAAGCTATAGATGATAGACAGACAGATAGATAGATAGATAGATAGTCTGATAAAGGTAATGTCCCTAACCTCTGGGTGCACTGGGAGATGGTGCCTTGAGGGAGATCTATTTACTGAGGGGATGCCCTTGAAGGAGATATTGGGACACTAGAACTTTCTCTTCCTCTCTTTCTGCATCCAGCCATGAATTGAACTGGCCATTTCTACTGTGTTCCCAAACACAGTACAGGGAATGTGCTGCCTCAGTATAGGATCCAAAACAGTGGGTCCCCTGATCATGGATTGAAGTCTTCAAAACTGTGAGTCAAAACAACTGTTTCCTCTTTTTAAATCGGTTATCTCTGGTATTTTGTTACAGTGTGGAGAAGCTAACTAATATATCAGCTAAAGATATATAACAAACTCAGGAGAATTATTCCTTTCTAGTTTAACTTTAGTGTTTGTATATTATTTTATGTCTCCCATTTGTAAATATTTGGGGGTGCTTTAATTTTTGAATATTATAAACAGTGTTAGAATTTGATTGTCTTCTTGGCATATATCTCTACGAGTAGAAGTTTAGTGAAAAAGTCTGAAGAAATCAGAAGCTTTGGATACAAATGTATGCCTTGTATTCAAAGTGACGTAATCTGTATTCACACTTTTAAAACTGTGTTGACAAACTCATGTAATCACGTACAGCAGTTTTTTTCATCCATATTATCAGGACAGTCTGGAAACCCATCACAAATCATTGTGTGCTTCAAACATTGTTTATTGGATGGACATTCCCAGAGATCTCTCTCTTTGCAGCCTAGAGGCAGAAGAAGAGGTTATTTGCAATGGATGTGCATTTCAAGACAATGATGAATTTGACCAAGCAATGTAGAAAAATTATAGCAAAAGCATCATTTCATTTCTCATAAATGGTTTTTATACTCATGTATTACATGAATAATGCAATTTTCAAAGTAGAAATACTCAATAATCTTTATCCTGCATTATAAATAATATAGTTCCCCTAAAGGAAGATCAAAATCAACATCTGGACTATGAGAAAAATGAAAAAGCAACTATGCATTAACATTTATCTTTAACCATTCCTTTTGCTTTCTGAGTCAATTTGTCAACACATAAGACTTATGTGATGAGTTAAAATGAGTTATGCTTTTAGGCAAATATGCCAAAACCTAAAGATCAAAATGTGTATGATCTTAAAAAGTGATTTCAGTCTACAAATTTAGAGGTCATCTGGATGTTTAGCATAAGAGGTTACTTTTATGCTAAATACCTATACAATTAGTCTAAGAATCAGGTGCTAAAGTCATTACTTTTGGTCAAAGAACTAAGGTTGGACATTTTATCAATTAGTATGAGAAAGGAACACAATTAGGATAAGATCACTACTCAAAGTCCATACAATGAACTGTAAGCTGCTTATGTAATAGCAAATACTTTGATAGAATTATTAAGTATCACTGGATTCAAATGCTGAAAATTTCATAGGTCTGCCCAAGCATTCTAAGGGCAGAATGGATTCTTATCACTCTAATCAGACCCAGTCTTATCCACTTCATTGGGCAGGAAGGAAGAGACAGCATGGCATTGATCTCTGAGTACGCTTTGCTCTCCTGTCTAGAACAGTGGTCGGCATACAGCATGTCCTCCACACATGTGTATTTTACGTGGAACTTCCTTTCATATAAGAACAAAAAGATAATTTCTTCAAGGTCAATTCATTGCAAAGCAGTGCTCAAATAAGGCATCCTTTTAGAAATGTCTTTTTTTATCTGACCCAGTACAGATGATTTAGAGAATTTTGTAGATCATTAACTCGGGTTTCTTGGAATCCATCATAAGAAAAAAATATGCTTGTTTCAAAACCCTCATTCAAAAACAGTTATCAAAATAATTCACCAACACAAATATTTGTATGGATCTAAAATTAGATTTAGAGCATTTCACCACCCAAAGACATGGGAGGTAAATAGGTAGAGTCCTCTGCTGGATGCGCACCTGGAGTGACCTCAGGCCAAGAGACATCTGCCCTAAGAACTCAGGGAGACAGTACTTGGAGTTTTCAGCTGGCAGAGAGCACACACCTCATCAGCAAGGTCTTGACAATGATGCTGTCTGGAGAAGTGAGAAGGAGCCTGCCATCCGCCCTCTGTGACTTAGTTCCTGCTGAATGGCACAGTCTGCTAACTCCGTCAGAGAGCAGAAGAAATCGAAGAGAGGGCTTATCATCCCTCAGTGGCCACCCTGCTCTGAGCCTCCCCTGGTCACAAAATGCACAACTTGCTAGTAGAGAATAAAATAAAAAAAGGACAGGTCTTTCTCACTATGCACATGGCAACCCTCTCCAGACCACAAAGAACTCAGGCATTTGCAATGAACTGATAGAAGACCACAAAGATAAATCTCTGAGTGTGAAGCTTTCTAAGCCGCATCCTCATGAATAACAATAATGATAAGAGAACAATTATTATCTACTATATAGGCACACTTTAGATGCTAACTTTTATTCTTACCATAACATAAAAATGTCAATATTATGATCACCATTCTATAAGTGAGAAAACTAAATATTAAAGAAATTAAATAACTTGCTGCAAATTGCAGCCCTATAGACAGATCCAGAGGGGATCCAGATTCGGGTCTTTGGTCAAATGAAAACACACTGCATGCACAGAGGCAGGAGGGAGGGAGCACAGTGTTAGAGACAGACAACTGGACTGCAACCCTAGCTGCCAGTTTCACTACTTGTGTGACTTGGGGTCAGTTAACGTCTCTCAACATCAGTTTTGATGTTTCTAAAATAGTAATAATAATGCCTGCCACACAGAGTTATAAACATTAAGGAAGTTATTCCACAAGTATTCATTTCCCATTTTGTACATTTGTTTTTAAAATTTTGTAGGACCTAATATCACCTTTTGTGGAGTGATACTAAACATAAATGAATTACTATGGAAAGGTCAGCGCATTCATCACACAGAAGAGAGTGTTGTTTTGTGAAGGAATCTCTGTCTCTGTGTCTCTGTACCTGTCTCTGCCTCTGTCTCTGTCTGTCTCTCTCTCTCTCTGTGTAAAGTGACATTTTAGTGCAATTATATTTTAAATACGTCTTCTAAAAACAAGAGTATGATTCCATTTAAACAAGTACGAGTGAGATGTGCTATTTCTTGCAGCTGTAAGTTATGAAATCAAATATCTATTGATGTCAGAATAGCCACCACCCCAGCCCATAGAAAACTGTGAAGCCCAGAGACAAGATACCACTCAAGTGCCCAACTTATCCTGCTCGCCTGGAACTTCCCTAGTTTGAGCACTAACTGTCTCTGGTCCCAAGAATCCCTAGGAAAACTGGAATAGTTGGTTACCCCAAGTGGGTTAAATATTGTGTGGGGTTCTTTGTTTACAGTGTCTCTTATTTTCACAAAACTCTGTGAAAACAAACTTCCCTGCCAAAGGTGGGCCCCACCTGATCTAGAGCACCTTGTTGTGCTACAAAAATAGCCTTCTTAAATTGGCCATAAAACACTTTGAAGCAAATGTTCTATAAACATCATCTATTTATGCAAATAGAGAGGAAGTAGTTATGCTTATCCTCCTAACTCAACTTCAACAAATAAAAAATATCTTACCCTTCAGGCTGGCGCAGCTTAAAAGGAAGATGGGGGACAAGATAATTCTGGGTCCTTGAGCTGGCAGAGGCTCAGATGGTCAGGACCCTGCCATCCTGGACCACTGTGTGCCCCAGGACATGGCTACGGATGTGACCTCAGAATAGACCACGCGAGTTGTAGCAGTGGAGCCATGGTCTATGAGATGAAGACCTCTCTGGTGGGGGCAGACCCCTGTGTGATGCAACATGCAGAGGGTTCTGCCCCAGCACTTGCCCTGGTAGCCAGGACAGAGGACTTGATTCCCCACTGGGGTCCACCTGACCAGCAGGACCAGCACAGGTACCACAACTCCCATCTCTAGCTACAAAGGCTCTGTAGCCTTCCCAGTTCCTGACACCCTTTCCAAGATGCCATCCTCTTGCCTTCTTCCACACAGGGTACCCTGGGAAAGAAGCAATATGAGGAAATAGAAAGGGCTTTAAACTTAGGGATCCCCTCAAAGGTTGAAATCCTGAAGACAGGAACATCTACCTGAACAAGAACTATCTCCAGTACCTTTAAGACACTATCCTGACACACGGGTTTCTGAGAGCAGAGCCTTACTCATCCATGCTTGGAAAATGACATGTCAGGCCTTGCCCTGCTGCCTGAATCTGCTGTTGGAAATAAGACAAAACCAGACAGGGCTGCACTCTGTATGTCTGGTGCAGACAGGAAAACCTCACTCAGAAGGCCTACTCTCACCGGGATACATGCTTGGGCCCTCCCTGCACATACCCAGTGCTGAGTGAGGTAAGGGTTCGGGTGCTCCACAAGCTGATATACCGCAGTTCAGGTCTGGGCTTCACTTGCACCCTGCCCTCCTAGAGGTCGGACACAGAGGCAGTCTGTGATCCGTGTTGGTGCAGCCCAAGCCTTGCTCCAGTATATGGCCTGAACTGACTGGAGAAGCAGAATGAGATGGATCACAAGCCCTTGACAGCACAGTTCTCAGCTGAATGCTGCTCAGAGAACCAGATATTTCCCATCTATTTCTTGGGGACAGAGTGGGTCACTCATGACCCTGCCGCCATTATAGTCCAAGTCTCCACCCTCCATGCACCTGGTGCAGACAGGAGATCTTCACTCAGAAGGCCTATGAACTGTTCTCACCAGGGTTCATGTGGGGGGTGTCCATAAGCAGCTGACACCATGGTTCAGGTCTGCGCTTCACTTGCGCCCTGCCCTCCTGGAGGTCACACACACAAGCAGCCTGCGATCACTGTTGGTGCAGCACGCATCTGGCTCCTGTTCACAGCTTCAACTGACTGGAGACAGAATCAGGTGGTCCACAAACTGTTGACCCTGCAGCTCCTGTCTGGGTTTTGCCTGTATCCTGAGCTGTCTGGGGTCACAGGACTGCTGGTCTGGGATAGCACCTCCAGTGCAACCAGATCCTGGGTCATACACATGCCCTGAACTGTGAGGGGTCACTAGAACAGACCATCTGCCATCAACTGACATCACAGTTCACATCTGAGGCCTGGGAGAACTAGGTACACTTCACCATCTACTGGAAGACCCCAGCCTAAGTAGCACATCTCCATGGACACTGAGGGGCAGGCCTGACCACCAGGAAAACTAAGGCCACTAGCAATCTTTGTTAAACTGACAGAGAAGAGGGAGTCTGAGCATTCTGCCCTGGCATCAAACATGATAAGGTGAAGGGCTAAAATGCAATATCAGAACTCCACCCTAGTCAGAACAAGTCCAGGAGACATCGACATAGGAGAACTTGGTAAACACAAACCTGAAATTGCTGAAATAATTGCAATGGAAGTAAAGAAACAACTCCATCAGGCCACAGAAGAGATCAGATCAGACATAATCTCTCAGGCAAAAAAATGGAATGACAATAATAATGAAAGAAATGCTCTGCACCTCTAGAGAAAAAAACAGATAAAAAAGATGAACATAGGCAAAGATGGAAAGTCACATGAGCAATATATGAATGAATTAGAATGCAATTAGAAACAGACTCAAAGAGATTCCCAAGAAATCAAAACTCCCACTGAAAGCTGGAAAAACCGCTTGAATGAACCTGAACATAGAATTTCAGATCTTAAAGACAGCATGGCAGCTATTGATCATGAAAGGAAGGATCTCTTAAAATCAACAAGGATCCAGGAAAAATCAATTAAACAGCTGCAATATGAGGCAAAGAGAAATAATGTCCAAGTAATGGGAGTCAATGAAACATCAGGAGGCAAAACAAATGACATAAAAAGAATATTTGAAGAAATAATAGCAGAAAAGTTCCCAAGCATGGAAACAGAACCTAAAACAGATAAATAAGGCATATACAACTCCTACTAGTGATAACCATATTAAACTACACACAGACATATAATAATCAAGATCCTAGATCTCCAGCAAAAGAACAGCATATTAAAAACTGCTAGAGAAAAGAAACAGATCATCTATAAGGGAAAGCCCATCAGAATCACAGCAGACTTCACAACACAAACCAGCCAATTGAGAAGAGCTTGGAGTGAAGTACTATAGGTCCTAATACAAAACAGCTTCCAACCCAGACTGGTGTATCCTGCCAAACTACCTTCAATTTTAATAGAGAAATAAAATATTTCCACCACAAAGAGCAACTGAAGAACTTCATGAGTGCCAAACTATCCTCACAAAAAGAACTAAAAGATATTCTAGACAGAGAAGTGAATGAACGCAATTTCAAAAACAACAATAGAAAGGAACCCTCAAGAAGGGCAAGCAAGTAAACAGGTAGAAAAAGTAAGAAACCAATAGGAAGTAAATACCATGACAATGATAAGCCAATACATATTGGTTATAACCATAAATGTAAATGACCTCAATTCACCAGTCAAAAGAAACAGACTGGAAGAGTGGATTAAAAAACAAAATCCAACAATATGCTACATACGGGAAATACATTTTACTCAAAAGGAAATCCATAGGCTGAAAGTCAAAGGATAGAAAACAATCCTCCATGCAACAGGAACTCAGAAAAAAGCAGGTGTAGCTATTATGTTTGCAGACAATGTAAACCTCAAGGAAAGAACAATCAAAAGAGATAAAGATCGTCACACCATACTTGTTAGGGAAAAACTGCAAGAGGATGAAATAATCCTATGCACCAAATATTGGAGCACCAAACAACATAAGACAAATCTTAACAGACATGGAAATCCATATAATTAATAACACTATTGTAATAGAAGACCTCAACTCCCCTTTGACACAAAGAGACAGGTCAGCTAGACAAAAAGCAAAGAAATAACAGATCTGAACCAAAGCTGTAAACAAATTAACTTAATAGATGTATACAGAGTGTTCCACTTCACAACATCAGAATACACATTTTTCTCAGCTGCACATGGGACTTTATCTAAAATAGATGACATTCTAGCCCATAGAGCAGACTTACCTAAATGCAAAAGAACTGAAATTATCCCATGCATATTATCTGACCACAGTGCAATGAAATTGGAAATTAATGACAAAAAGAACTCCAAAACCTCCATAAACACTTGAAAATTAAACAACAACCTCCTGAACAACCAATGGGTCACAGAAGAAATTTAAAAATACTTAAAAACAAATGAAAATGTAGATACAACTTACTGGAATCTATGGCATGCAATGAAAGCAGTCTTAAGAGGGAAATTTATAGTGACGAACTCACACATAAGGAAAACAGAAAGAAAATATATAAATAGCCTAATGCTGCACCTCAAAATTTTAGAAAAAGAAGAAGTCAATCCCAAAGAAGGGAGGAGATTATAAAGATTATGGCAGAAATTAATACAATTGAAATGAAGAAAACCCTAAAAAAATGAATCAAAGAGTTGGTTCTTTGAAAGAATAAATAAAAATGATGAACCCCTAGCCAACCTTACTAAAAAGGAAAGGAAAGAATTGAAATTCATGCAACAAGGAATGAAATTACTATAGATTCTACAGAAATTCAGAGATCATGCTTTCCTACTTTGAAAATCTTTACTCCCATAGGATAGAAAACTCAAAGGAAAATGGACAGATTCCTAGATATGTACGAACTACCAAGGTTGAGCCAAGAAAATATAAAAATCCTGAACAACCCAATATCAATTAATGGGATTGAGAATGTCATTAAAAACTTACCAACAAAGAAAAGCCTAGGCCCTGATGGATTCACAACAGAATTTTACAAGAAATTCAGAGAAAATTTAATACCAGCACTCCTCAAACTCTTCAATAAAATTGAAAAGGAAGCAATTCCCCTAACTGATTTCTGGAGGCAAGTATTATACTGATACCAAAAACCAGGGAGAGACCGAACCAAGAAAGAGAAATACCGACCAATCTCCCTAATGAATATTGGTGCAAAGATACTCAATAAAATACTAGCAAATAGAAAGCAGCAAATTATCAAGAAAATCATATACCATAACAAACTCAGATTCATTCCAAGAATGCAGGGATGGTTCAATACTCACAAATGAATTGATGTTATATATAATATTAATAGAGCCAAAGACAAAAAAACATACGATCATCACAACAGATGCAGAAAAAGCTTTTGACAAAGTCCAACATGCATTCATGATAAAAACTCTACAGAAAATAGGAATATATGGTCTTTACCTCAACCTGATCAAAGCCATCTATGACAAACCAACAGTCAACATCATACTAAATGGACAAAAACTGAAAGCTTTTACTTTAAAATCAGGAACAAGACAAGGATGTCTGCTGTCACCACTCCTGTTCAATATAACTTTGGAAGCATTAGCCAGAGCAATTAGACAAGAGAGAGAAATAAAAGGAATAAGGATAGGAATGGAAGAAATAAAACTATCACTATTTTCAGAAGGCATGATACTTTACATGGAAGACCCCAAAAACTCCACAAGAAGACTCTTTGAATTAACTAACAAATTCAGCAATGTAGCTGGATACAAAGTCAACCCTCCAAAATCAATAGCATTCCTATACACAAACAACAAACAGACAGAGAGAAATTGAGGAAAACATACTTTTCACAATAGCATACAAGAAATTCAAATAGTTGGGAATCAATCTAACTGAAGAAGTAAAAGATCTATTCAATGAAAACTACAGTACTTTGAAAAAGGAGATCAAAGAGGATTTCAATAAATGGAAAAATATTTCTTGCTTATGGATAGGAAGAACCAACATTGTGAAAATGGCCACACTACCAAAATTGTTGTACAGATTCAATACAATTCCCATTTAACTACCATTAGCATACCTCTCAGATCTAGAGAAAACATCCGTTAAATTCATCTGGAAACAGAAGAGACCCAGAATAACAAAAGCAATTCTAGGCAACAAGGACAAGTCAGGTGGAACTATAATTCCTGACCTGAAATTACACTACAAAGCTACTGTAATAAAATCAACATGGTACTGGCAAAAAAACAGACCTGAGTATCAATGGAGCAGAGTGGAAAACAGAGACACAACCACAAACACACTCAGCCACCTAATCTTTGATAAATGGGCCAAACAAACTCACTGGAAGAACGATAGCTTCTTTAATAAATGGTGCTGGAAAAATTGGTTTGCCACCTGCCAAAGACTGAAAATAGACCCAAGTCTATCACCATGCACCAAACACAAGTCAGAATGGATCACAGATCTCAATATTAAAACAGAAACACTAAATCTATTGGAAGAGAAAGTAGGTAAAAACCTTGAAGACATAGGGATAGGCAGAGAGTTCATGAACAAAAACAAAACTGTACGTGAAATACTTCAAAGAATCCACAACTGGGATCTCATCCTACTGAAAAGTTTCTGCACATCCAAAGAAATCACCAGCAGAGGAAAAAGAAAACCCACAAATTAGGAAAAAATTTTAGTTGGTTGTCCCTTGGACAAAGGTCTATCTAGAACATATAAAGAATTAAAAAACATGAGCCCCTCCAAATTGAAAGACCCAATGCAAAAATGGGTAGCTGAAATCAATACACACTTCTCAGATAAAGAAATACAAATGAAAAAATGTTCAACATCATTAGTGATTCAAGAAATGCAAATTAAACAATGAGATTTCACCTCACCCCATTAAGAATGGTAACATTAAGAAATCAACCAATAATAAATGCTGGTGAGGCTTTGGAGAAATAGGAACTCTTCTACACTGCTGGGGGGAATGCTGAATGGTGAAACCACTGCGGAAATCAGTTTGGAGATTCCTCACCAAACTAGGTCTAGAGGTCTCATTCAACCAGGCTATTTCCCTCTGGGTAGTTTCCCAGAAGGTCTGAAAACATCATATCACAGTGCTATATGTGCACCCATGTTCATAGTGTCACAATTGGTAATAGCTAAATTGTGGAAGCAACCCAAATGTCCATCCACTGAGGTTTGGATAAAACAATTGTGGTACTTTCATATAATGGAATATTACACAGCTATACAGAAAGATAAACTTGAGGCTTTTATAGGTAAATGGTCACAACTAGAGAGCATACTCATAAGCGAAATAAATCAGACATGCATGTGTAAGCAACATATTATCTCATTAGTGTAAGAACCTGAAAGAGTGAATAAAAACTACAAGGTATGACAAACATTGTGAAATGGAAGGACAATGCTCAAAAGTAAGGGGTAACCGGGGTGCAGGAAAGCAGAAGGGAAAGAGGGGAAATCATATATGTATGTATACACAGGATAGCTCACAGTTGTACTACTGTCTTCTATTGTTTTACTGAAAGGAACAGTTAATGATTACTGGTTTGATCATTATTGCATGTCTCTATTTGTTTTCCTGAGAAACCACTTTGAAGATATCAACACGTAGTACAACAACCATTGTTAATTTCCTACCACTTTGTAACTCTGTACTGTTCTTATGCTATTTTATAAATGGATGTCTGTTTGTTAATATGTTTTCTTCTTTTACTTTTAAAATTAAAAAAAGAAAAAACAGACAGGGCTTCCTCTTTAAAGGAGATCCTGGACTTTCCTATCACCATGGGTACATTTTATTGTCTTCAGTAAAAAGGGCATGTTATAAGCATTCCAAGCTGTGGGAGATAAAAAGGGAGGGTTCTTTGCATCTTACACGTGATACTTAGAGAAGTTAAGTGACTAGCAAAAGCCACACAGCCTTTATTTGCTGATTAGGGATTCAAACCCAAGTATAATTCTACATATCACACAAAACAGAAAAATACCAAGTGGCAAAAACCTGACAGGAAGTACAATGCTTTTCTCTTAACATAGAAATATTAAAAGCTACCACGTGGCCAGAGAGTCATCCTAGAAGCACATTTTGGAGTATGCCACATGTGTGGACATAGAAATTTATCCTGCCATTAGGCACACAGCAAAGACTGGTCTCTTTCTATGAGCACAGAGATGTGAAGGCACAGTGATTGTCTCTTTGGAATGACAAGAAAACCAGTTAAACCCCTCTGTGTGAAAAGTTACAAAAATGCTCATAAAGAACCCAAAAGGTTAGAAAAAGCCTTCTGAAAAACTTTTGAAGTCAAGCTCCAAAATCCGCAAATATCACAGTCAGAGCTTTGAGTATATCCTATAGGGATTTTGATTCCAAGGAATGGTTCAAGCTGTATTTACAGATTTCATTTTATTTGAGCCTGAGAAGAAACCAAATATAGTGATCTTTAACTTGAAGATAAATAGATACTTTGCGACCCTCTGCAATTTGTGTTGCTGTCAATCTTCCTCCATGTGGGGTTTACCCTTTCACTAGAGCAGTAAGCAATTAGTAATTGTGCTACTGTGTTCGTGAAATGGAAGATTTTATTTGGACATAAGATAGGAAGAACCTGTTTCATCTGTGTTCTTAGTTCACCGTGGCACTGAGAAGACGCACTGCTCACACGAGAGCCCCAGGGCCCACCTGCTTTAGTGACTGAGGACAGAAAGCCCAGCGGAGCTAGCGCCTCGTCCTGCATCCCACGTGTGACAGCAGCGCTCAGAGGCGTTTGCCCATTGCCATTTCCCTTAACAGTTCTTCTCTGAGGTCATTCCTGTTTGTGTCTTAGCCCAAATCTTTACCTTCTCTATTTTTATGAATCCTTGGGAAAAGAACAATATATTAAAAATTAATGCATTTTGTCAAATTGCTCCAGGTTTTACAGCCAGCTCCACATATATATACACACACACACACACACACACACACACACACACCTATATCTATGTCATCTGTGTGTGTGTGTGTGTGTGTGTGTGTGTGTGTGTATATATCAGTATATATATTTTTATATTCCCTGTGCGGAGTTGGCACATGTGCATAACACTCCTTAATTCCGTTTTTCATCTCTTTTCCTTCCCCTCCCCCTCCTTCCTTCTCTTGATCTCCTTCCCTTCC
Source organism: Dinomys branickii (assembly GCA_004027595.1). Lineage (NCBI taxonomy): Eukaryota > Metazoa > Chordata > Mammalia > Rodentia > Dinomyidae > Dinomys > Dinomys branickii. Next base: position 114,439 of record PVLD010000427.1, on the reverse strand, counting down.
CAGAAGACAGAAAGATCTGTCTCCCTCCATCTTATTACCTATCTTTTCTTTTGCTGTTTATTTATATTTTGAGTTTCTCATATAATAGAAACCATGTAATATGGAAGCTTCTATGTCTGATTTATTTCACTTAACATTATGGTCTCAAAAGTCCATCAGATTTCCTACCAATGACTCAAGTTTATCTTTCTGTATAGAAGAGTGGTACTCCACGATGTGTAAACACCATGCTTTCTTTATCCGTTCTTCTGTTGGTGAGCAGATAGGTCTTTACCAACCTTTAGCTATGGTGCTGCTATGCAATGGGTTTGCATGTATCAGTGTAATATGATGATTTCAACTCTTTTGGAAAGATACCTACAAGGGGGATAGTTGAGTTGAATGGCATTTCTACATAGTACTTTTTAACTGCTGACAAACCATCAAACTTTAGGACAAGGAAGTCCTTCTGTCTTGTCATGGCGTTACTCTGTTAATTACTTCCCTGTCTGTTAGGCTATGAATTGATTCTGCAATGATATGTTTGGTTTACACACTTCTTTTTGTTTTGTTTTGTTTTTGGTACTGGGAATCAAACTCAGGACCTTGCGCTTGCCAGGCAGGTGCTTGTGCTGCTGAGCCATATCCCTGGCCCTGGTTTACATATTTCTCTTCAAACACTTTTTGAAAATTCTAGCACTGTCAACCTTTCAACTCTTGTTTACATTAACCATTACACAGTCAAAGCAACCTCAGTGCCAAAAATTTACCACTGAAGAATAAAATTGCTCATTGCTAAACTAATACATATATTTCAAAGAGCATTTATAAGTTAAGTGCTTTAGCAACCATGTTTTCCACCTATAAAAGTGCTAAAGAGACACAAAGTACAATTAATTTCTAGCATATGGGTTATTTGTAACTGAATTAAGTATTGTCTTGGGAGGGAAATCAAATACCATCCTTAGATGTTGGAGAGAACTGCAGATTCATAAGAGTGAAGAGTCAATTTTCACATTAGTCAGTAAGGCCCAAGCTTGTAACTACCTTCCACACCACAATGGATAGAATGAACTAGAGAGGTGTAACATGGAGAGTCACCCAGCTTCTCTGGAGCAGGTGTTTCATCGCTAGATAGTATTGCATGTCCATGCACACATGAAAACAGACGAACAGCAAAACAGGAACTGAATAACTTCCTACTCATCCTCCTTTGGGCCTCTGCCAACCTGACTTCTGTGTTTAACTGTATGTGGTGTTTACTTCCAGCGCACTGGACCACACAAGGGCATGATACGTCCCACAGGAGCAAGTATACAACATTCTGTCCTGTCACTTCAGAAACCCAAGGTGAAAGTTCTCACACATTAACACTCTTGGAACACCTGAATTACCTCCAAAATTACCTATTTTTAAATTTTTAAGGCAAGTGTTCTCAAAAGTGCTGTCAATATTTTGAACATTTAACAGATTTTCCAAGATTTATTTTTTCATCTTGGTATTGCTTTAACTGTGTGATTAAAATAGTGATTAAAAATCATTCTTTAACTAGAACCCTGATGTTTTAGGGCCATTTAAAGGATATACTATGCTATATTACAGAATTCTGAATATTTTTGTACAATATATTCTAGAATGCAAACCTCTCACTCTTGGAAAGGAATTTTTCTTAAACTAAGCTTTTGTATTTCTGTCTCCTCTTGCAAAGTTAGAGCTAGCCACCCCACCAGACTATCATGCAACTTATTTATACTATCTAAGATAACTCATTTTAAATAGCATCCCAAAATAGCCACCAAGTCAGTGTAAATTGAACAAATTTAATACATTTTCAATCAACCACTTATATAAATAATATTCACTGAATTTCAATATATTTCTACAAACAAGAAGATAGTAGCATGTTTCCAAAATACTGTATGTTCCTCCATAGCAAAATTACCCCGGTCATGTACCATCTTTCTGACAGCTATAATTTTCCAAAAGCTGCACTCATCCACATTTATAGTAGTTGATAGAATTTCAGGTGATTGTTTATGACATTTTGTCTAGACTAGAATGACAAGGTCTACTAGAGAAATTTCATTTTAAGGAGTAAGGCAATATTTTATACCTCAAAGGCCAAAAAAATGAAATGATCTCAAAAAATATATTGTCTTATGTTCTTTCAATGAAAAAGTGTCACTTTTATTTTGGGGCACGACAAGCTAAATAGCCAAAACCAAGCTAGTCTTTGGATAGCCCTTCACTCATTTTTGCTTCACTCCGGAATATTGTTTATTAAAATGCATTGCCCATTTTTAATTCCCTGACACATTCTGAGCTTGCAAGAGCCACGGCTTGCAGGGAGATAGAAAGGGAATTAGCTCCACTTCAATTGCCACTGGCATTTTTGGCCTCTCCATTGGTGATTTTGGAGCTCAGTGGCAGAAATGTCAAGAAGAGTTTCATCCTTTGCTGACAGAGACAAAATAAGAGAGGGCGTGAAAATGAATCTCAATTAAATTTGAACATTGGGAGCTTCACTCTGTCTTCATGTATCTAGATACCTACTTGGCAACCTAAGCATCACATGCAAGGGCTCTATTTTTGTGACTGTAAACCAGATAACAGCTGCCTCATAATTTAGTTATAGTAATGATTTCTTACATTTGTGAACTGTCCCTCCTTTTACCAAGTGTTTGCACAAGATGGTAAAAAGAAGTACACAGTTTAGGGGAAATCAAAAGAGTTAACAGGAAATAATACCTACAAGTCCCAGTCCTACTGTTTGATATTTAAGAAGCAAATGCATTAGCATTCAGTCCTAGTCAGTACTTGCTACTCCTACAGCGGTACACTTTTAGCAGTGTGCAGTTCCTTTCCTAGGCACACATACGTACCACAGTTCTCTTCATCGCTGTCATCATCGCAGTCAGCCTGGCCATCACATCTTCTGAAAGCCAGAACACATCCTCCTGAGCGGCACTTGAAGTGACTAGGTGAGCATTCTGTTAAAAACAACACGACTCTCAAAGGAAGAAACTCTGAAAACTTAAGGCAATTCATCTGTTTACTTGCGGGACGTTGTTGCAGAGCTCTTACTGGAAATAGGACGGTCTTCTGCAATTGGGGCAATTGAAGTACCCTAGGGTTTCCTCTGCCTCCTCATCACATCGTTCTCCTTCCCACTTGGCACCAGCTCCCCAGATTAGTGTCTGTGTCTTCTGTGCTAATTATCCTTAATTGTCCTTTTACCCAGCAAATGGCCAGGGCCTAAAATGCCTTGTAGCCTCAATGCTCCTGACCACTAAGTTGCCCACAATGTGTCAAAATCATCTCCACGTTCCAGTGTTTCCAGTTGGTGGGTAGGTCCCCAATTCTATTTACCTACTTAATAATCCTATATTATCAAGGCCTCCAAATGCACTGTACTTGGGTGAACCAAGCCTTGATGTCCACTGTTACCTTTAAGATCCCTTTTATATAAGTAGCAACCACATAGAACCAAGTCTGTAAAACTGATAAACAACTGGAATATTAAACTTATCTCTGAGTTTATTTTTATCTCTTAAAAAGAGTTCTTCATGTTTTAAAAATGGGGACAATGCCTAATAAATAGATGCCAAAGTCTTCAATGTAATCAAGTCCATAGAAGCACTTAACTTATGCAGGCTGACCGTATACTAAATAGAAAACAACAATACACCCAAAACTGAAAGACTGACATGTTCATCCATATTAGATGCCCCACTGTAATTCATGAAAAATTAACCTTCTACATCTTCATCAGGCATTAAGCAGGTTTGATTGTCTGAATTTTCCTCTGGAAATTGATTGCAATCTATGTCTTCAGGCCACTGTAGGCCCACAATCCCAAGAACAGACTCACAGCGTTCTTTAGAGTGCTCACACAGTGCTCTAAAAGAGGAGAGACAGGTGTCAGAAGTAAAGTAACTCCAGCAAGAGGTCTGTTAGTAATGTAGGTGGGGTTTATTTCTGTCTGAGCGCAGGTCGCAGACAGGTGATCTGTAAGTATGGAGGGTACATACAAACATACACACATATGTACATAATAGGTACTTAGGGAAGCAAAATGAGTAATGTCTTTATCAAGAAAATACATTCCAGCAACAAATCTTCAGCAAAAGAAATTTCACTGCAGAAAGAAAAATAGGGATTTTTCAGGACACCGATTTCCTTCTCCTCCTTTGCCTTTGTTGTTTTGTCTTCTGTCTTCCAAGCAGACATACTCTCCAAACTTTGTTCCAAACAGCGAACTCTACCAGCCACTTTGGACAGCCTGCCACACCGGCCACGGCGTCTAACCGCACTCTCATCCCAGTGCTCCCTCCCTCTGAAGAACAAGAGCCGCCCTCGCCCACCTAAGGTGTTGCCTCTCTTACTTCAGCTTTGGCCAATGTCGCTGAGAGGTTCAGTGATTCTCCTACATCCTTGTATGTTAAGATCGACTTAGTTAAAATGAAGTTGTTTCTATTTTTAAAGGAAAGAGATAAGCATCATGGTAGGTGCTTCAGTGGATTTTATCTCATTTCTGCCCAGAATATATTTAACTTGAGGTAGAGATCTGACTCAAAGATTTCTTGATCTCCTACGGAAAAAAATGTCTTGCTGCAATATATTACTAAGAAATGTAAATACATAACCAAAAAGTTACCAGGCAGATTTGTTTTCTTTCCAATATATTTTTACTTCTAGCAAGATTTTACTTCTCTAAACTACAAGTTAAGCAAGCCTAACCCAAATATCCCAAATCTGAAGTGCTCCAAATCTAAGTTGGAATACATCCAGATTTTGGGTTTCCAGATTTTAGAAATACTCTACCAATAAAGTGTGCAAATATTCAGAAAAAGTCCAAAATCTGAAACACTTCTGAAGGCAAAAGTTTTTCATAAAAGATATCCCATCTGTGTAGCTAATCTCAACTAGTTTTTTTGTTATTTCTTTAAATAAAATAAGGTAGATCTTCCAGAAAGACCAGCTCCAGTCTTGACAGGAACTGGTATGGAGAGGTTGGAAGTTGAACGAGGAAGATAGAGAGAAACTCTGCCCAGATTTAAGTCAGGATAAGGCGAAGGGTAACTCCCAGTTCATCCTCAGAATCTGGGGTGAAGATGAAGCCAGGGAATTCCTGCACTCAGTTTGCAAAAATGAGGAGTGCAGTAGTGTTCAACACTGTCTCATAGGCTAAATAGTTTCATTACAGATGTATAACAAATTCAAATATTTCATTTTTTATTTTAAAGAAAGTAAAAATTAACAAAAATGATACACAATTTCTAAACAAGATGATAGGAAATTAACCATGTTTATTATATTGTATATTGTTACCTTCAATGGGAAAGAAACTGCTGAAAAGGAAAGAACAGCTGGGATGGGGAAAAGAAGGAAGGAATATATAGAAATATATATTTCTATTAGTTCATTGAAAGGAACAGTGAGTGTTTATATTGTTGGATCGGTCTTGCATGCCTATGTCTGGTGATCTGAGCAACAACTTGGAACAAATTCATATATTTCAATGACCACTGTTAATTTTATTTATATGGAAGACTGTGCAGTGGCTAACTTTACCTGCTCTGATTTTTTTCTATGAAATGGAAAAAAGAACAATATGCAGCAGCACAATGCCAGGGCCACTGTTCTTATCAGAATCGTCATGCACTTAGCCGGAGCCAGCAGCCTGCACAGTGCACACAGCCCTCGAAAGGTTACTTCGAGCCTGAGATAGCAAAGTGGCCCTCGAGTATTTAGCACATGTGAAGGGCTTGATTTTTCTCAGACATGTAACTTAAAAATGAAGTCTCAGAATTAATAAATAGGCTTGGCAAAACAACTATGTGTTGCTTCGTAAGCTTACTAGCATATTATTTTTGTCATAATGGAAAGGGTTTTGTAAATGTCAAATGTAAAATTCATATTGACAGCCACTGAAGATTAAAAATACATAGGTAAATCCAAGAAACAAAATCAAAGTACCTAAATAAGTTCACTAAAACATTGAGTGAACATCTCAGAAGAGTCCCATTTTAGTCATTTAAATATTAAATTTAAGCCCTAAATTTAAGAATTATATCTGGATGTAAATTTATACTTACAGCAATTCTGAATTAGAGAAACATTTATATATATATATATATATATATATGTATACATATGTATATATGGAAAGGAAATCAAATATGAGAATTTCAAGTACTATTCAAAGTAATTATTTAATATTACTAGACTTTAGTTATCAAAAGGAGGGTAAGATTTACAAGTAACCTTTCAACATGAAATTGGTAGATGTTCTATAATTGATTATTTAAAAAGAATCTAACAGAAATTCTTTAAATTCTTAGGCAAGTAAAGTTTAACTTTTACTGTCTCCAGTTTGCATGATTTGTTCAGTTCCCCAAGTCATTTTGAAATTTTATTGTTTCCTGCCCTGACTCATACATGCCCCTACTTTGTAATCCATTTGATATTCAGCATTTAATTTACTATTTTCCTGTCTGTCCACTATATCTATATTATTGCTTTCTCTTAAAGCATGGAGCAACTTCTAATCCCAACATGTGGTTTTCATAGGTACCACTCACGTTTAGGAAGCACATCTGTGCAGTCGCCCTTGATGAAAAGCAGCACCGAGAGCAGGAAGCACCTGCCCAGATTCATTCATCCTGTATGTGCAAATTCTTTGACTACAGCCTCTAACACATGGCACAGAAGAGCCAATGGACTCTAAGCAGCTGTGCCCCGTGCTATCATTACAGGGCTTTCCACCCATCAGAAGTACTTTACATCACTGCACTTGCACTTAATTGCACAACAACCCAGCCCAAGAACCACTATGATAGCATCTTACTAGGTAAAGAAACTGAGGCTGGGAGATACTGAGCAATTTGACTTAAGGCTCCAGAGCAACTAGAGAAGATGCAGGACTTGAGCTCAGAGAGTAGACCCCAGAGCAACAGTCTTAATGCCTTTGGGCTCATACCCAAAGCCCAAGCCTCACGCTTATTTTACACAAACAGAATGCTGCTGAAGAAAGTGCCATGTGTACCCCTTCTTCTGCCAACTTAGTTTTTGAGAAATGCTTTTTGAGCCACACAATTAAATGCCTGTGATTTTCCTTGATTGCCTATCATCCAGCTAGGTTCATGCCTTCCTTGTCTGGTACACAGGCAGTAAATTCTGCCTTACTCACTTTATAATACCTACGTCTTCACATTTTGAAAATATCACTTGTAAAATTGAGCCCCTTAGCAATACGTATTTTGTCCAAACTCAACTTCATTCCTTTGGTTCTCTCAGAGATAAAATTGGGGTGCTTGTGGAAGACCCCATCCTATTACCTGCAAGGGGGGATGCGCTGGCTCGTAGTCACATCACACTTTGGTACCAAAACGGTGCAAGCAAAGAACATGAGGTATTTGTAACAGTTGGTTGGAACAAGGGCCGGAAAAAGAGAGGATTCCCAGCTGATAGATGCTTCCTTTTGCGTCTTGTGGCCAAGGTAATTTGGATATTTTGTATGGTTGTAGGGCAGATTCATGCAGAGGTCAAGGGTAATTGGTTCACATTGACCTAACAAAAGATACACACACAAATATTTTTTAATTTTCCTTGTAAAAACAACTTCTTTAAAGTTCACAAAACGAAAGTCTGTTTCATCCTTTAAAGTAGCTAAGACTAGAATGCAAGTAATATATATTTTCCTCTGGACATGAAAAAATAAGTAAGTTTGTTAACAAAGTGCTATGGTAAACTATTCATTTCTGTATCTCTGGCTGCCAGCGCAGAACCCAACAGGCTGCATTAGAAAGTCTCGTTTGCTGCCTTGGCTCAGCTTACCAAAGATGATTCTCTCTCATCATTCCTTTGATGCAACTGTGCTCACCTTCTTCTTCTTCCTCATTACTACTCATAAAACAAAATAGCCCCCTTACCTTCACAATCACTCAAAAACACCAAAGGATTTGATTAAATAGGCAATTAGAGAATTTCTATCTATATGCTTTATTGTTGATCAATGGATTTAAATATACAGCTACAACTTTTCAGGACGAAAGGAGGTTGACATCTGTTTGATGCTGTTTGCCCACGAGGATAAAATCCAGACACTTCAGCTTGTAATCTACGTCACTCTTCAAACACAGCCTCACTTGCCTACAGGTGACTATACCCCCAACAGACTCTGCCGCAACGGATTCTGCTCCCCTGCAACACTGACGCCGTAGGAATCGCGTGTCTGCGCGCACTTTGTTTCTCCTTTTCTTGACATACTTGCAGTCATCCCCCCAAATGGGCCCATATTGCAGCCTCTCTCATCCTCCCCAGCAAGCTGACCCCTACACGGCTTGGAGAACTGGGACCAAAAACCACTTTCAGGAAGACTTTCTGGCCAACTGTTCTTCCCACCCCCACTTCCAGAAGAAGTCTCTTCGGGGCACCACGACTTGCGCCAGCTCGCTCCCATCATACACTCGATGCATCTGCATCATTCTGTACTCGTGTGCCTTCCTCCTCTGCACAGTGCTGAGATTTTAGAGAAATGAGAATTTATTTCAATCTCATTCTGTACTCGTGTACCTTCCTCCTCTGCACAGTGCTGAGATTTTAGAGAAATGAGAATTTATTTCAATCTCAGGGTTTGTACCCTGCCAGGATGGAGGCAGAAAATGTGTCACAAATGGTCCTAGGAACTGCAAATGCAAGAATAATACCCCTACCACTGAGTAGTTCTACAATCTGGGTAGGATAAGTGAACACGTACTGGTAGCTGTAGAATAACATGAACAGCCAGGACAGAGTTTGCACTAAAGATACCATTAGTCTCTCTCACCCACAAATGCGTATGTGAAACCCTCGAGCCCCAGTGTGACAGTATGCAGAGACAGGGCCTTCGAAAGGTTATTAGGGTTAGATGGGGCCTGGGTGGGGATGGAACATTCAATGTGAGGTCAGCATTCTTGTAAAAAATAGAAAGAGCCTGGAGCTCTTGCTCAGTGCACTGTGTGAAGATGCAGCAAGACAGTAGCCGTCCAAAAACTAGGAAGAGGCTCCTCACCTGAGACAAAATTGGAAAGTACCTTGATCTTGATCTTGCAGCCTCCAAAACTGCAAGACACAAATGCTGTTTTTAAGCCACCCGATCTAACATATTTTGCTACTGCAACCTCTAATGCTGGGACCCTGGAGACACAGGTGAAGCAAGGGCAGCCAGTGGATGAAAAGCAACAAGAGGGGCCTTAAAGGGCCAACAGGTCGGGGGTGTCGCGGAGAGGCTCCCCGTCTCCCTGGTGTTCACACGGCATCCATATTCCCTGCGCCGAGAGAGATAATCGGGTAAGCATAGGTAACATTAGACCAGACAGGCGGAAGATTCCACGTCCTACTGATTATTCAAATTAAATATAATTATTTGACTAAGAAGTGTTATACATGCAAACAGATTACTAATTTAAGGCCTGGGGTGAAATGTTAAAATAGCTCTAAGACTACTTCCTAATTTAAAGAATTTCAGGGCTTCACAGATATTAAGTTTATAAAGAACCTGACACTGACTAGATTAAAAATGATATGGATAAGGTATAATACGACTCTCCATTTCCTGGGGCAGATACAACTCTGGGAAGTTGCCATCACCTTGAGGATGAGTCGAGGGTGGAGAGAGGAGGAGGTGAAGGAGAACCAACACTGACTGTGTTTCCTGTTTCCTACTATTTATGAAGGGGTGTGCTGTGCACTAGATGTTGGTGACCCCCACAGTTCATGTACTGCGGTCTTAACTGTCAGTGTGGTGGCATTTGGAGGTGGAGATCACTGAGGAGATAATTAGGTCACGAGGTCCGAGCCTTCACGAATGGGATTAGTGTCCTCATCAATGGGGCCTCAGAGAGCTCTCCTGCCTTCTTCTGACCATATGAGGACAAAAGGAGAAATAGGGATGGCAGGCAAGCTGACATGGGGATGGACGCGTGGCATCCCAGCTACTCAGCTACTTGTCTGAGGCAAGAGGACTGCAGGTTCATGGCAGCCTGTGCACCTTAGAAAGATCTGGTGTCACAGAAAAGATAAAAAGGCACAGGAATGTCGCCCAGGAATGGAACGTCCCTGGGTTCAACCCCTTAGTACAGAAGTAAAAAAAAAGAAAAGAAAAGAAGAATTTTGCTCTCAACAACCCAGGAGAGGGTCCTCAGCAAAGCCCCAGGGTGTTGGCTCCCTGATCTCAGACTTGCAGCCTCCAAAACTGTGAGAAATAAATTAGCATTATTGATAGGCCACCCAGTCCACAGTGATTTGTTATATCAGCCAAAACTCAGACAAAAAGTAACATTTAAGTGTTTTGTTTTCATATTTAAATAAATACATGGTCTTTGCAAGAATAAAAACAGTATGAAAAGCATAAATAAATAATTCATGACCTGCCCACTCCCTCCTCCCACCTGGCCTCATGGCAAAAGCAGGGCTGAGTCCTTCAGCGTCTCCGCACTCACGTTTGCACTCGGAGCTGTGCAGCCCGGCGCAGACTTCTGCCTGCTTTTGCCGAAGTAGAACTGTGCTGCTTCTATTACTCTTCAGCTTGCTGTCGCTTCACCATTTATCACGACCATTTTACAAGTCATAGATGTGGCTCAAACTCTTCACCATTTTTCCCTACTAGGGTTATAATTTTTTAAAAATGGGATCATTCACGTAGAGTAGTTTTTGTTCAATCTTCCCCCTTTTGCACATCTTCTCTTTTTTCCTTCATTGGGGCTTAACTTTTTATCGTTGTATTTCATTTAGACAATTCATATAATATAGCACATGGATACTTTTCTCTCTTTTAATAGATGGAGAAGATATCATTTTTGATTTGCGATAATATATAACTTTTAAGTATTTCAGAGCCAAGGAAGATAAAGGGATCAAGTAATGATCCTATATTATTCTGGAGCTATTTATCGAGCGTGGCGAGGCTTATTAGACGTTGTGTTTAATTTCCCTATAAGGCATTCTTTGAGGATTGCTCAGTAAGTTAAACTGTCGAGATACTGTACCTCTCAGGGCAGATGCCGTGATTTATAGCAATGAACTTTGTGTTAAACTCACTCACGAGCCTGACTTGCAATGGCCACTAGAGGGCGACCGTGTCACAAACGCAAAACTTAAATACCAGAGAACCGAGTTTCCAGAGCAAGTTCACGGCAGCGCTTAGCAGACTCCTAAGCATAGTCAAAGTTTAACAAATGTCCTTGAAAAAATAAACCTAATGGAATGTCAGTGAAATTTCACATTCAAAGTCTGAAAGAAGATTTACTGAATTCAACCTAAAGATGGGATTGTTAGCCAAACAATGCTACATCCTTATCACGATGAAATGCTACAAAGGCACAGGAAATCATGTATTACAGGGTGGCCATTTATCTGAAAATGTCATTTTTCAATATCCACTTACATATATAATAGTCAAAGTTTCATCTTTGCCTCAGCCTTTATGCTTCTTTTTCTCTTTATTATTTCTAATTCTTCGATGAGTTATGAGAAAGCGAATATCCCTGTAGCTACTGCTCAGGTCAAGAACCTCAAGTTTGACAGCAGTTCAGAAACTTCCCACGTGTCCTGTCTTAACTCAGTCTTCTCCTGTTTCTCCAAAGGTGCCAGTGAGTGTCACCGCTACCACCTCCTTGCTTTTCTTTACGGAGGCTGTGTTCTACCCCTTGGTACCGCAGTTTGTACCTGTCTGGTTTTTCAGATTTGTCTTATCTTTTCAGTCTGTCAAACTCCTGTCTGCATTTTTCCTTTAATTTCACTACTGAAGAACTTGGACACTTGACACGTAGAGTGTTCCCAAGTTTGGCTCTCTGACCTCACGCTACTGCGAAGGTTAACCCCGTCGCCTGTCCTCAGCAGCTTCGTGCGCAGGATTCACTGTGCTCCATCACCGAGGAGCCACAGCCACTGTGGCTCTGTCCCGTCAGACCTGTCAGAAGCCCGCTATTCTTCCCTGTTTGTGTGATCTCAGGGGCTGTTGATGTTCCATGGCTTGAACCTTTAATTCACTGCGTCAGCCGGTAGTAATATTCTAACCCAGTCATTTATTTTTCACTCTTAGTTGGGAAGGATTTTCTAAAGACCTCATTCCTCCCATCTACTGTTTTCTCCACAGAACTGAAGCCCTTAATCACAGCAGTGTTTGGCTTCTTTACCGCGTTCCTATGCTATTTGTTTCTTCCAACTAGAGCTTAAAAGCAAGGTAAGAAATTATACATCATTAAGAAAATATTCAATGCAAAGCTGTTCATTTTTTCTCTTCCTCTGCCTTTATTCTAAGAGACTAGAGCAGACACTGGGAGGAAACAGGGATCACACTGGGAGAAACCTGGAAGTATGTCAGGTACATGACAACCAGACTTGGCTTTACAGGGCCATGATGAGCATGGGCCATGGCACGGAGACGGGGAGAGGAACACACTCAAGTTGCTCTTTCTGCAGGTCCCTTAGCAGCCCAGAATGCACAGGACTAGGAGCAAATACTTGATTAGCATTCCAGCTCCTGCCACCCACTGAGGCAAGGCTGTGTCTGCATGCTGCCTCCCAGCAAGGCGCAGAGATGTTGTGACGGTTGGCTGTGCTAGAAGAGGTAACAGTGCACTGACGGGCATGAAGTACCGCAGTTCTCTCAAGGACCAACTTTGAGCAACCTTTGTTGCCCCTTCTAGTCACAGCCCCACATCAAAAACACACAAACATGTCATTTGCCCAGTGTTTGCAAACCTTAGAATCCAAGGAACTCTGCTGAAAGGATCGCCCCATCAGACAGAAACTCTGCTTCCTTCAAGCTTATTTCTGTGGGCATTAGGCCAAAGATTACTTGTACCTCAGAAGCTAAGTAGAAATAATTTCTGATAATGGTGCACACTTTCAAATGATCACTCATATCTTCAAGGACAGGACACGTTTTCTGAAAGGGATGCCACTTGTCCGAGAACCAAATACAAATACTCTGTGCGAGGCTTTGAGAGATAAGAAACAGCATCTTACATTTCAACCACAAATTAGGCCCTTACAGTTGGTAATAACAGGAAGACTGAGGAATGAGTGCCTGACCAGTACCATGGGCTGGAACTCAGAAGAAGGCGTGTTCCAGTAGTTGCTGTACATATATGGACAGAGCCTTGCAAGGTTATAGAAGGTGCACATGGAGGCTGGTGAATGGCAAGGGCTGGGAAGCAGCATGTCTGAAGAACACAAAAAGGGAAAGACTACAGCATGTTCTCCACCTTGAAAGCTACCTCTGGAAAGCTAGAAGCATCTGTCTCTCCTTTGCTATGAAAGGGCTCTGTGCTCGTCTGCTGCCTGAAACTTCAAACACACGTTGTAGAGGTTGGTAGAGTGTACAAGCCAGAATTAACTTTCTACTCTTTTTACCCTTTCTACAGCTTCTTTCCTGGACAGGTGCCAAAAAATTTTTTAAATTTTACATCTGGAAGTATTTCAAATATAGAGAAAACAAGATGACACCCCCAGCAACTCCCTGCCCATCACTGACACAGGCTAACATGTTCCCTTGTCCTCTTCTGAATCCATCAGTAAGTGCCATTCTCATCAGACAATCCCAAGCATTAATGAGAAACACATGTCTTAGAGAATGACTACTATTCAAAATGATTCACACCGAACTGAAGATAAAGGAAATAATTCTGAAAAAGCTCCAGGGAAGATGACCAAGGTGAACAGTGAACACACTGGACCAGAACACACGATGCGTGTGCATGCGTATGTGTGAATGTGTGTATATGTAGATGATATATATTTAAGTCAATTTAGAAGGAATAAAGCAGTGAGAGAATACATCTTCTTAATGGCCAGATAAATATCTACTTTACTCTCCTAGAGTGCTATGATTTGTCTATTTGAAACTCATGTGGTATTAGTTCATAAAAATGGGCTAAGACACGGAGGAAAAGAGGAGGGCTGGGCGCTGTGCTGTCAGCCAGTCATGGAGCCCTGTAACACAGAGCGCTACCAGTCTCAGCGCACAGCTGGTTGGCAGCCTCATCTCTTCTTAATCCACCCGTTTCACCCTCCAGCTCCCTGATGACCACCGGGCCGCAGGAAAACTGCAGCAAATCCTAGGCCCGGAGCCTCTCAGTCCTCCAGGCCTCAACCCCCAGCACCCTTGCCTAGGAGATGAGTGTTAAGAAGAGAGGCCCAGCCACCCCGGGCTGCAGTCCTGTAATCTGAGCACAGTGAGAGGCACCAGAAGATCACAGGTTTGAATCAGATTTGAGCAATTTAGTGACTTAGCAAGACCCCATATCAAAAGAAAAATAAAAATGAGCTAGGGATGTGGCTCCATGCAAAGGCCGTGCATTCAGTTCCCAATACTTCAAAATGCATGAAGGATTCCCTGCCACCAGTGGGATGCTCCTTCTAACTTTCTAGTGCTAAACTGAAGAAGAAGCAAACATTTAATCATCAAAAGTGGGAAAAAATAGTTATAATATGAAAACAAAATCCAAGAGTAAGAAATCCTTTGTAGAAATCAGTTGCTAGAGATTTTCCGATTCATTTTTAACTTGCTATGAGAGTCAACTCATAGTTTCTTCATTTCTGCCTGCTCTGTCTTTTCCAAATAAGCCTTTCTCTTGAAAACCAATTTAGAGAAAACCACCTGCTTACACCATTTGGGGCTATTACATGGGCACTGAAACAAATTAGCACAGTGGTTCCAAAACCATTCTAGGTCCACAGAGTTTCTGGAGAGGTGAGAATAAATTGATTAAAAGAACAGGCCAGCAAAGTTTTATGTGGCTAGTCAATGAACTTCCTATTTGCTTCCTAGATAAAGTTTCCATTCCTGACGTTGTGCTTTAGAAGGAAGACAGATAACATCTGGCTGTGGATGGAGCCAGGAGAATAACCTATCGGGGCTGCTGCTGAGTTGGAAGTGATGGTAATGATATTAAGTAATGTGGATTTATAGTCCATTCACAATGACACATTTGGTTCTGCTTTAAGTTAATTAAGCCCATTTTGTTTCTTTTCTGCTACCACATGTAACCTTTTAGAAATGGAGAGACAAATAGACAAACTTTTTTGGAGAGATTCCAGACATCAGTAGTTTCATGTCAACACAAAAGGAAAAGGCTGACTACATGCACATCCCGGCACCTTGATGGCATCTGTCAGCTATTGTACTTACTACAGTTATTCAGGCCGTTGTCTGGGTCACACAGGGAGCTGCCAGCACATGAATCCAGGCAGGAGCTGGAGAGGCATCCTCGGTCTCCTTCTTGACATGCAGTCTGAGCTACGCAGGGGGAAAGCACAGGGGCTTTCAGTATCTGCAGGTTCCTTACACTGAATCAGAAGGGGCAAGAATGTCGGGGTGTTCTGAGGAAAGACACAACTTTAATTTCCTTCCACTTTCTCCAAAGTATTAAATGCATGTGCAATCGGTAATTTCTAGATTCATAGGCCTGGAAACTAAATGCAATGCAGTTATTGCAAAAGGATGTTGTAGGAATAAAGATATAAGACATAACCTACACTAAAAGCAAACAAAAAATAACCAGGTGGCCATTGTCTTTAATGTAGCCAAAAATGTAGAAAAAAATGTAGTGCTTTATTTTCACAGGGATTGCTACACTTGATTACAAAATCAAATTCAAGTGATGTGAGGTAGAGAGAATAATATAAAGATCCTGACGTTCTCAACATTAAATGGCATTATTTGAAAATCCCATTTGCTCCCAACTCTAGTTTTCCTTGAAGAAAAATGCTGCCCCTAGTAATAAACAAGGCATCAACACCACTGCACTGCAGAGATTGTATCATGGTAGTCTCATGCAGCTGTTGTCCATATTGTCAGTATGTCTTTAGGAAATGTCATCAGTCTAGTCTGATGGCCTGAGAAGTGGGTTTCTTGTTTCCAGTGAATGACAGCAGTAACATCAGCCTTTGCTCTAATGGCTTTTCCTTAAGGTATGCAGAGAGGAAACTGCTTTTCCCATTGATTTCCTGGTCACTTGTAGATTAAGTGGATGAAGTAATAAATTACTACCCACTCTCTTTCTCCCTCTCCATCACTGTGGTCATTTGCTTTCAGACATGTCATCTGATTCTAGACAATCTTGCAAGACAAGGCACTTTTCAATATAAATACTTGTATAAGTTCAAATGTAATCCTTGTCTATAATTATGAGACATGTTTATTTGCTGGGCCATTTATTTTGCAGGTCCATATGCAGTGTTATGCATTGCCGTCTCCCAGAAAACAAATGTCACTATTTTTGTAAGCCAGTGGGGTTAAACCTTTATCTCAAGGCAGAGCCAAGCAATGTGCATCCACTTAAGTTCTTCAGCAAGTTTCAAGACACCACACATTCGTTATTTCAGTAGGTCATAAGTGCCTGCTGTGTGACCATTGCATCACTGAAGAGACAGAGAGCAGCTGCATCAGACAAGGGCAGTAGCGGGACGTCTCCCAGAGGAGTTTTCCGGACAGGTAGGGTAAGTTGCAATGAAAGGGAGAGAAGGGATTTCCAAGCAGACAGCAACACAGAAAAAGACTTGGGATAGCAAAGTCCGCAGGTTGAAGACACTGGGGCTTCCACTACTGAGAAAAGTGAGAGAGAGCAGACAAACAGGGCCAGAGCCTGAAAGGTTTTACAGGTCTAAATGCTCAGTAGAACCCAAACCCTTGGGACAAAAGCCTCCTTCTTCCTTCTTCGGACCTCCAGCAGAACAAACTGGCAACTCCTGACAACAGCTCGTGTGGACCATGCTTTCCCTCACCCTCAGCTCCCTGAGTCACTCCGGCCTTCTCTAGTATAAAATGTGTCTCACTGCGTCCCACCACAAGGCTTTCGGCCAAGCAGTACTGTGTGTCTGAAATGCTTCTCCAAGTCCCTGCCTTCGTTAACTCCGAGTTCCAGCATCTCTCCTTCGGAATGCTTTGTCTGAGGTTCTGGACCAGGGCGCGCACAATACCACACACCCTGGATGATCATCCTTTGCCACCTACCTCACTTCATCACAGATACTGACCCACATGGTGTTGGTAGTGTGCCTAACCTCACCAGGAGCCTGACCCTGACTGGCTATGCCACCTCTACGTTTCAGCCTCCAAGCGCATGCAGCTTGCACGTGATATCTACCATCAGGAAAAGCTTCCAGGGGCTAGGGATGCACAGACACTTTGTTAGGACATCTGAAATTATTTATGTGGGAATAGCCCTGAAGCACTACATAACTTTCAGATGCTTTCCTTAGTTCCTAAGAAAAGGTCTGCCGATAAAGAGCTGCTGCTGGGGCGGGGCACTCACAGGCGCTGCAGTTCCGCTCGTCACTTCCGTCCTTGCAGTCCTCATCGCCATCGCACTGGAAGGCGCTTGGGATGCACTGTCCGTTCCCGCACTCTACCAGACCTTGGCTGTGACATGCTAGGAAAGGCCACAGTGAGATTCGCTCCATGTATTCAATCTTCTTTCACTCTGCAGTTCACATAAATCGATGCCACTTACCAGGCATCACCAAGAAATGAAGCTTTCTCCATACACAAATGATACAACATTATTTTTCATAACTTCCAGCATTTTTGAAATACAAAGTTTTCTTTCTAAAACATTTCCTCCCTTATTGAAGACTGTGTACTAACAATTAACTTTTTCTTGAGAACTGTGTGATTTTTTTCAGCAGGGATGGCAATAGTAGTAGCAGTATTGTCAATAATATAAATCACAAATCACAAAGGGCACAAACTATAAAGGGTGTGTTTATCCCAAACTCTCATAAGAATCTTGCAAACCTGATGTAATTATTCAGTTTGTAGGAAAATGAACAGATCTTGAGCCTATAATGCTAAGTGAAATAAATCAGACACAGAAGATTAAATATCACATGGTTTCTTTTATATGAGAGACCCAGTATAGAGATAATTTAAAGAGAAGAATAAAAGAGAAACGATAGGAAATGGGGAGGCAAACTTTGTAGGGATCAGGGGGAAGAAGAGTAAAAGTGATCATGATATGATTTCTATGTGTACCAATCCCCAAAATGAATGCATTGAAAACATATACTAATAAAAACTAAAACAGTAAAATTTTTTAAATGATGTTGTGATCATCCTCCTCTTACAGATGGAAAATACTGACACTCAGAGAGTCGCACCTGTCTAAAACTCACACGGCTACTAGGCAGAGTTTTCTGGCTCCAAGCCCAAATATTCATTTCCTCACTACCTCACCTAATGAGACAAGGGAATTATGTATATATCAATGAACTCACAAAGTGCCTAACACACAACAAACCTTTACTTCAGAACTTTTAATAACATCTAATTTTTTAAAGGGATGGACTGGTAGCCACCAGTGTTCGGATCCCTGTTGACTTTCTAAAGTCTTTTTTTTTCAGTTTTTATTCTTATTAATATGTATTTGCTGTACACAATGATTCCATTCTAGTCCAAGTGGACAGTTGGTACATTCCATAACCCATCTTAATTCTTTCTCTTCCCCCTTCTCTCCCTCATCCTTCCTCAATCTCTTGTTCCCCTCCCATTTGCAAAAGGTCCATCTGCCAATTCCTATTCTCAATGTCTTTGAAGAGCCTCAGAAATCCATGTGCCATTGACCTCAGCCTTTCTTGAATTACCATTTAGTATTAAGATCCCTGATCTTGAATCAAAGCCCACTACCAGGCATGTTTTACTCAGCATTATGCCCTCTCGCTACAGCCCACCAGGTTCCAATGGATCCCTATGCAAGCAACAGGTTGCACTCATTTCAAATTCAACTCCTGACAACGGAAATCTAAGTACGGTGTTTGTATAAGTTTTTATGAGACTTTTCTTATACAAAAGAAAATCTATATTACCTACAGTTTTAGTTTTGCCTCAAATTACAAGCCAATTAAATATTTTATCTGATGTAAAGTATCTATGAATTCTGCATTCACAGATTTAACCAACCACAAGTGAAAAATATTTGAGAAGTAAGGTGTCTGTACTAAACATATCTAGACTTCTTTTTCACATTGTTATTCCTTAGATAATACAACAACTACATACATGCACTTACATTGCATTCAGTATTGTAAGTAATCTAGAGATTATTTAAAATATACAGAGGATGTGTGCAGGTTATACACAAATACTGTGCCATGTGATATAAGGACATGAGTATGAGATTTTGCTTCTCCCCAATGTCCTGGACCCAAAACCCCACAGAGACTGAGGAACAAATGTATATCAGTTCTTTCTGCTTTTATTAGACAACACAAGATAAAATGGAAAGTTTACCTAGCAGCATGCATGTATGAAAGACCTCAAACTAACTCAGATTAATCACATACATAAACATCAGTGTTCAATAATTTTTATTTTTGCTAGTGTGGGACAGTATCTTTTCGAAGAAGGAAAAATGGTTAATGGTCGCATTTGTTCTTGCCAGTTTGGTAGTGTAACAGCTACCCCCAAATTTTCATTCACTCAGAAACACAGTAATCTATAAAATGATAATTATTATCACACACACTCTGTCTCACAGTCTGAACATGGCAGGCTCTGTTCTCCCTGATCATGTGCTTCATAATTACACTCAGATGGCCTCTGGGAACACTTTTGGAGGTTCCTACATGGAAGCTTAGCTGCTCAGATATCATTTGCAGAAAAAGGGTCCTCTGGTCTTTGCAAAGAGCATCATATGGCAAAATCATAAATGAGAGTGAGCAGTGAGAGACAAAGCAGACACCTGCTGCACCAGATCCACCAAATTACATTTGGAGTTTGGGAGAGAAGGATGTGAAGTCTGGCACACTGCACTGTTCCTTACAGGCAAGAAACAAAGTACCGTGTAAGATGCTTTTCCCTTTGAATGCTGTTAAGTTGTGAGGCCTGAGTATGAGCTAAACAAGAAGCAATGGAAAATGAAGCAATATGTGAATCCTCAGCATACTCACAACAATTGACCTCATCAGATTTGTCCACGCAGTCGTGGTCACCATCACACACCCACTCAGCTGTAATGCAGCGTCCATCCCCACAGCGATGTTCCTTTGTGGGATCACAATCTGGAAAAAAGAAAACTCATGCAGATGGGAGAAGCAGCTTGAAAAACACTTGAAATTGTATGCCTTATGATTCCAATTGAAGAGAAATGACTTCCACCATACCAGTGCCTTCAATAACATTTCCACGTTGGCCCTGACACAGTTAAAGCAGTACCTTCCACAGAGCCTCAGGCCATGGCCCACACTGCTCCAGGGGAAGCTGTGTGTTTGTTTTTGTTTGTTTGTTTCTTTGTTTTTAGGTTAAACACAACTGTGCCCAGCTTGTCCACGGCACTGGGTTTGTTATTATTGTCATTTTCCGTTTTCTTGTGAAAAATCTGTGATTTTCACATCAATTCAAATCAAGAGAACTGCGACTTGTGCCTTGAACAAGCTTCCTCCTTCTAGAAAAATAAGAAACCAACCAACTTTATAGTTTAATGCATTCATCGTATGAACAGATAGTGAGCTCAATGTGCTGGTTATAAAGTCCTGCGCTGTTTGGTTAAACCCCCAGGGGGCAGCGCCACTCACCGCAGCCCTGCTCGTCGCTGAGGTCCCCACAGTCGTCGTGGCCGTCACACACGAAGCTGTGATTAAGGCACTTGCCAGTGCGACAGCGAAACAGGTCCACGGTGCAGTCTGCAAACAGGAGAAGCAACCAGCGTCTCATCAGAGGATGTCACAGTAGTGCTGCAATAAAAACTGTCATGGAAGGAAGCCACAGTGGTAACCTGGCCCAGACCTACTGTTTTATAGGTGAGGAGACTGGCACAGAGATCTGATCACTTGCCAAAGGTCGCTTAATAAATTATTGCAAAAGTAGTAGTAAATGCTTTCGGTTCCCAAGTCAAACACTTCTGTCACTTTTTGAAAGTGTTTACCTGATTTTGGTTTTATGTTACCTCAAAGCTCCTTGACAGATGAGAAGATCATTCTCACTTCCCCATGGTTCCTAAACAACCTTCTGTTCATACACAGTGAACGGAATGCTTTTATGGGGAAGTGAGCAATTCTCTCCCAAAAGCGTCCCCTTTAGCGTGAAAGTCTGTGTTGGTCAATTGTAAATATAAGAAAAATGGAGAAAATAAGCTGCCTAGAGTATAAAGTTATCATTTCTTTTCATATAAATGTTACTGCTATATCAGTTGAGTGTCTCATAACACAATCCTCAGATAAGCAAGTACTGTGCTAAGGTTATGGTGGCAAGTGGGGAATCAGTGCTGTGCAATCTCAGAAGGTGTCTATTTAATGTCGAAGCCCAGCACATGCAGAGAAATTCCTTTTCAATATTAATAAGAAGAGAGGTCTTACATCTGAGTGCACTGTAACTCCTATCCTGGTTCTAACATTTACTAGCTATGGATTTGCAGTGTGGTGGTTCAACTCAAGGATTCTGTGAACTGACCTATGAAATGGATCGCAAATCCATTTAATATGATTTGGGAGAAGAGTGTAGTAAAATAATCTGTGTAAAATGCCAAGACACTACAATAAGGGGGCTCTTTCAACATATGGTGTCAGGATAACTAGATATCAAATAAGCAATATATGAACTCCGACTTTCACCTCAAACCATATATAAATATTCAAGAGATCATAGACTTAAAGATAAGAATGCCTATCATAAAGATTCCAGAAGAAAATGTACTGAAAAAATTAAGCAAAGAGTTAGGCAAAGAATTGAATTAAGCAAAGAATTTTAAATATCATTTTGTTGTCCAAAAGCACAACAATTCAAAAGACATCCCTAAAAAAATAAATAGACAAGCCACATACTAGAAAACTATGACATACCCAGAGTATATACAGAGCTGCAACACTTAACAATCAGATACCAAGCAATGCAATTACAACTGGGCGAAGGACTTCAACAGAAAGATTCTGAGAAACACATACAAATGACCAACAAGAATATGAAAGGTGCCCAACATTCCTGGTCACTAAAGGTAAATTTAAGGCACAATAAAATACTATCACACACCTTCAGAAATGGCTGTAATAAGAAAGGCAGATAAGACCAAGTATTGGCAATGATTTTAAGAAATTGAAATTTTCCTGCATTGCTGATAGGATGTAAAATGATATTACTCCAGGCAGGCATTTGTGCTGCTGAACTGAATGCCCGGCCCCTTTAAAATGATAGCACTTCAGAAAACAAGTTAATAGCTTCTTGTGAAGGTAAATACAGCCTTACTACACAATTAGCTCATGCAATCTACTCTTAGAAACCTATATAAGAGAAATTAAACATGTATCCACACAAATGTTTGTATATGAATACTCCCAGCAGCATTGTACTTAATAGCCCACACCTGGACAGAATCCAAACACTTGCCGACTGATGAACGGACAACAAAATGTAGTATATTCACACGATGGAATACGATCTAGAGATTGAAAGAACAAAAGCACTGATGTATGTGACATGAAATTATGAAATTTAAAAATGTCATGCTAAGCAAAAGAAGCCAGATACAGACATTATGAACCATTTATAAAATCCCCAGACAAGGCAAATTAGTACAGAGCTCAGAGCCACTGTTACCAGCGTCTGGAGGGTAAAGAGGCGAATCGCCTGCAAATATGTGGTACAGAAATTAGGAAAGAAATGAAAAATGTCTAAGACGGGATTGTGGTGATGGTTGCACAACTTTATAAATTTACTAAAAATAAATGAAAATACAGCATATAAATTTTACCTCATTAAAACAACTATAAAAGTGTTTTTAATAATACAGGTAAAGAATCCTGCATTGAATAGTGACTAGATTTCTTAAATGTGTATCTTCCCTCTGAATTAAATAAATTAAGTGAAGAAATAGGTTGTTCAAAACCAGAGCAGGATCATGAAAGGCCTCAGTGGGGTGGCTGTAACAGAAAGTTCAGCGCGCCTCAAGCAGAGAGAACTGCGAGGACGGGGGAAGGGAGCGAGCAGTGGGACACATCTGAGGTCAGTTTGCTTGGCCAATGAGGACAGGAATCGAGTCTTCTGAATTCCAGGTGATTACTATCCGCCTAAATCTCATACAGCGGGTACAGGCCACCTCTTCACTACCCATTTCCCAAACATCCCGGATGCCGCTACCTAATATCCCTCTAAGTGCCAGAGTTCTACAGTTCTACAATAGGGTGACTGTAGTTTAGAACAATCTGTGTTATATGAAGACCCAGAAGACAGAAATTTGAAGGCTCTCACCATAAAAATGTAACAGAAAGATGGAAACCTAATTATCATTATCTGATCGTTATATATTATAAAACTCAATATTACAAACATCAGTAAACATTGAATTATCATTCTGTACTATCCCTAACAGTTTGTACAATTATTTTACCAATCAAAAAGAAAACAAGTCTTCAGGATTGATCAGTTAAACTGTTAATCACCAAAATATTACATTTATGTATGCATGAATCATAAATACCTATTTTTAAAAAATCATTATTCTAAAAAGAATCATCTTTTAAAAACTTAAGAATGGGTGTCATCAACTCCGTGATGGATATGACCGTAATATTTTCCTACTGCTCAGCAGAGGGCGCTATCTCCCCACCCTATGTCCCAACACTGACTGAAGCGCGGTTCAGCTGAATTCAGAAGATTACGGCATTGGTCTTCCTATCCACTGGGCACAGGGGTGGACTTGGTGCATCAAGATATATACATTTCCTTGCAGAGTCTGAACAACTGTTTGGTTTTAGCTTAAAGGACGCTCGTTGGACTTTTTGATTCAATATGCTACAATCAGCAATAACCAGGGAAATAAGGCTTCTCAACTCACCTACCAGTGCAAAAGTACACGGGTCCTCCGGAGGAGGGACGGAAACGGCAGAATTTAAGCCGTGAATTAATTTCTTTATTTCTTTGTAAGCAAGTGCACTTTCACTTTTTTCCTTTCTTTTATATGGGGGATGTACTAGGGAATCAAAACTCCTTTCAGAATCTGATAAACATGAGAACACCAAAAATGTCCAAAGGTTCACGTGTCCCCTGAGAGGCACATTGTGAACCTCTAGTAACTCACACTAAAACACCTTGCTGGAGATATTGTTTAAAGTGGTAGGAGGACGTAGGCATTTTAAAACTGTTTATTCACACAGTGGCAGATTCAGCCTTCCACTGGCATGACTTTCACAGTTAGAAACTGGATAAAAAATTATCTGTGTTTGGAAAACAACCTGTTACTCCCTAAGGTCTGTGTGATTAGTAAACACTCAAAACTCTACCCAGAGGCACTGCAGAGCCCGAAGTACACAGCAAATGGCAAAGATCTCAGTGCCTTCTTTTATTGGAATAAATGTTGATTTGAACTGAAAGAGATGTTGTCAGCACAATTTAGGGCCAACAATTCAAACTTTTCACAAGGCGCTTGCTGAGATATTTTTGCTCAATACAGCATAATTTTGCATGAGTTTAGGTAGATGTTTTGTACCTTCAGCTCTTTTTTTCTCAGGGAGACCTTGATACAAAGTGTTTCCTTGAAGTTCTTGCAAGTTAATGTTTATGTCTGCTTGTCATCTCATAGACACACTATTAGCTTTTGTCCCTCAAAATTATCATTAAATGAAAGCAGAAAACTAAGAAACAGAACCTTTCTATGAAGGACTTCTTTCAGTATCCTGAGTGTCTACGGTCTAAACATTCATGGGTTGTCTTAACGCAAGGAGTAAGTATGCAGTTCAGTTTCCCCCATCGTGTGCCAAGATGGGTAGCACCTGGGGTCCCGTCACCCAGCCTCACTGCCGTGGAACCGCAGCGGCCTTCAACCGCTGCGCAGCCAAGCACCAGCAGGGCTGCAAGGAAGAAGCCAGGCTTCTTACCTCCCTGAGTTCTTTCTGCTATTGGTCCTATTGCCAGAGGAGCTGTTTCTTACCTGCGCTACTGTCGATATGTTGGATGGGGTAATTCTTTTTTTAAAAAAAAGAAAAAAGTAACAATAAAAACAAAAACAACGCAAAAATAAAAATGATACAGGATTTCAAAAAGATAACAGGCATTAACAATGGTTGTTATATTACGTATTGTTAACTTTAATGAAATTGCTCAGGTTACCAGATGTAAGAATGCAAGATTGATCAAACAGTTAAAGAAAATAAAAGTAATAAAAAATTAGAAACGATACACAGCTTCACTAAACAAGATTGTAGGAATTCAACAATGGTTTCTATATTGCATATTGTTGTCTTCAAAGTAGTTGTTCAGATTACCAGATATATAGGCATGCAAAATTGGTCAAGAAAAATTAAGCATTAACTGTTCCTTTCAATAAACCAATAGACATCAGCAGTGCAGTTATCCCAGATATCCTTGTATATACATATACATTTTTTTCTTCCTTCATTCCTTTCTCCTTTCCCTCATCCCTGGGCTGGGTAATTCTTTGTTGGTTCAGGGATATTCAGCAGCATCTTTGGCCTTACCCTTGGATGCCAGTAGCATCACCCACCAGCTCTTCTGTCTCCATTGCAAAATGTCACCTAGAGGGTTGCAAACCACTGTTCTACAGTATAAATCCTCTCCTGAGTAGAAGGCCTAGCTTTCCCATCAGCTTTTCTACACAGCCCAGCTCCTGCTGGTCCTAACATCTCTGTTCATAGGATTTAGCACCGCTGTGTTTTTGTTTATACCAATCTTGTTTCATTTTGTGGCATTCCATGTATTCAATGGTTCTTTGTTTCCGTACTATTTCTGTAACTAGACTGAAAGTCTCATGAGAAGAGAAAGCAAGTCCTAATGTGCCTACCCACCAGGTACCTGCGACGTGCTTCACACACGGCTGGGATCCAAGAACAGTGTATGAGCAGGTTGTCACTATATGAAAGTACATTTTGCAAACATTGGAAGTTTCCTTCTTTATTGTATAATGAGATATTTTTATTATTTTTATGGAAATCTTTCTAGCATTTACCTATATCCCTTAGCAGAAAGGTTATAGCAGGTATAGACACTTTAGATGACTTAGAATTATTATCTAGAAAATCAACTTTCACTTTGTGCTGTTTAGGCTGCCTTTATTCTAAAACAGCTTCATGTGCTGCAGCCTTGAAATTTATATTCTGGGGCTTCTGACATCCCTACCGCGTATCACTTGACCTTTATTCGCTGTCTCCCTGATGTCCAGTAGTCCTCTGCACCCTAAAAGGAGAGATGATGTGCAGGGATGGCAGAGAGAAGGTAGCAAAAGTAGTAACAACAACAATCACAATCATAAACCCTAATGCTCTCCGAGAGCTATAGCATGCTGTATATCGTTCTGCATGTTTCATGTCCAGTTATTCAGCTCTAGAAATAATTTTGTTGCCACTCTACTTTGAAGAAATTGAGACACAAAGAGGTTGAGGACTTGACTAAGTCCTCAGAGGTAGCAAATAGTAAAGACAGGAACATAGGCATCCTGACTCGAAAACTTAAAACGCCACATTGTGATAACTCATTATAATTAGGAAATTGCCATCTTCAGAACAACCAACTGTACTCAAAACTCAAGGCAAATGATTTCCAAAAGTATCTGACGGCGGTTTTAGGTGGCGTAAAACACATGGACTCTGCATGAGCTATTTTCCCCAGACAATCATTTCTTTATACGCAGTGGTACCTTGGTTCATGAATGCTTTTGTTTGCAGATGATTTGGTTTGCAAATGGAAGCATTTAGCAAAATTTTATTTTTGTTTACAAACTCTGAATGGGATGACAAGCACCACCACAGCCATCTTTCCCATACAAGCACAGATGTGGCCATCTTTTCCAATACTGTGGAACAAATTAAGTACATGAACCAAGGTACCACCGTATATATGTATAGATATATACACATGAAAAAAATATATATATATTCACTTGCTAAGCACTGCTGTGTAGCAGACTGTTGTAGGAGCTTGCTGCAGAATTAGAAGCTTATAGAATATTAGCAACAAAAGGGACACAGATATTTTCTATTCTAGTAGCTTCACAATCTGGCTACTGTTAGAATTAATTACCTGGGTAGCTTTGCAAAAGTACTTCTGCCTGGGCCCACCTCCAGGAAAACTGAATCAGAATCCCTGAACATGGAGCTGATATTCTGGAGATGCTAATATACACCCAGCCTTGATGCTGAAGAAAGCCAGAGTTAGAGAAGTAGCCTATCTCTAGTACCAAAACTAGAAATTATTAAAGTTTTCCTAATTTCAAAACTCTTTATAGTATACTATCAACATTCTGCCAGGTGGTTAAAAATCTTTTCATTCAATACATACTTAAAAAGAGACTGACAGACAAAGCAAAATCAGTTGGGAGGTAATCGGTGAGTAGTCACAGATACCTGAAATACAGCTGTGCCAGACCATTGTATCCCCACGCACAACAGACCACTCCAAATAGCTAAATATCTTCTTGTCATAAGAAAGATCAGAATATAATCATTCCCCAAATCTAAACCTATATGGACAGGTCAAATGCAGCATAATCAAGAGAAAGCTGCATTAGATTTGGAACCAGTCCAGACCAAGTTTAAGGATAGCATTGTGAATCCCTGGAAAATGCACTGAGCCCTATGCCCAGGCTGTGCACCTATACAAAAAGGAATAGGTAATAACTCCAATGATCATAACTAAATCAAACAATGCAGGTAAATGTTTCTAGTACAATCGGTGGGGTGACTCACAAATAATAATTACCTTCCCTTCCTTCTTTAACAAGATTAAAAAGGAAACTGACAATCAGTAAACTGCACAAACTACCTAATCTGACCCCAGTTTTATAAAAGTAGACAAGCGCTTATTTTTATACCTCACCCATAAATACATGATCTCCTCTGGCAGTCCTCTTTTCTACCTGCCAGAATCTTACAAACTGGGGATTTTCTTCTGCTTCTCACTGAGATTTCTCAGCAGAAACTTCCTCCCCTCATGGGGCAGCCCATGTCCATGCTGTTTTGCATGCAAGCCTTAAGTGAGAATCGCACTATTCGTCCACAGGAATAGTGGTTGGTGACCACAGAGGTATGTGTGCTGCCTTTTGTAAATGCTCTTTCAGAAACACCACACACCCTGGGTGCTTAAAATCAGAAGATATTCATGTAAGGTCAAAAACAACGGCAAATAAAGTGTCTGTCTCACTACGGGTTTTCATACCGAACTTTTCTGAAGGGATATATTTTCTCAAAAGGCCCAAACAGATTATTTTGTAGGTATATTCATGAGGAAAGCCTATATCTACCTTCTTTAATAATCTTTTCAGCTCCTAAGATGTTGATAAATACCTCGCAGTACGGTAATATCTTCTTGTTCAGTTTGTGGCCAGGGAAATCGTCTCCTTCAGTTTAATTTCAAAAAATGCAGCAGAAAGCATTCACTGTGTTCACAGTACAATGCTCAGTCCTCCATGGATAACAAAATGATGAAACCAACACTGACCCACCAAGGGTGGAAGTACACACTGAATTTGAATAATGCTATAACACAGGCCACGGACGCAGACAAGAGCTCCCACCCAAATTCCCAAATATCAGTTATGATTCAGCTGAACCTTCAGAACTCCCCATTTTGGATATTTTTCACAATATTTTCTGCTAAGTTTATATCAATATTCCCCAGTGTAAATACATATCTTAAAAATGTTTTTTCATGTGAAACTGCATGCCATAGGCTTATCTAAAGAGAAAATCTCAGATGGTAAAAGTAAATGTCTTACTGAACACATTTCCCAAAATAAGTGTGGAACAACTAAAGTTCCACAGGATCCTAGTGATGATGCAAAATAAATAAATGCATGATTACATTTGAAAAATGACAATCTACATGAGGAAAAATATTGAAACCATGCCAAGTGAAATAAAATTAATGTTTCTTTCTAACCTACAAGATTTCTCGGGAACTTTCCGTACATGAACATGTATTATAAGCTACGACAGATCAGATGAAGGACATTGCTCAACATTTGCTGCTGCTGTTGTTGTTCTTGTTTTCTTCCTCAGACGTCCTCAGGGTGCTAGCACTGTGGGAACACCAACGTGGAATGTTACCTCAGGGCACTGCCTGTCCAACATTTGGGCAAATGGCTTGGATGAAGAGTTGGTCACTTGGTAAACAGACCAAACTTATCTGCCAACTGAGGTCACGAGTCCTGGACTCTTGTGAAGTCTCGGTGACCCTCAGAGGAAGTACTAATGACAGCTGATTATACATCCATGAAAAAGCAGTTAAACACAATTGGATACACTTCTGTTTTGAATAAGACAGTTAAGTTATTAAGGCAAGTTTTTATTTGATGCTTAAGTGCAAAGCAACATGAAATCTAAATCTACATGGGACAAAACCATTGACCAATTCAATCAAAACTAACCAAATTAGTCAGTTAAGTAAACTGATGAAATTTAAGAGTGAACCTATGGATTAGTGGCTTCAAGAAATAGAAGGAGGAGCGAAGGAAGGGAAAAGGGATTTCTTAAAATGAGAAAATCAAATAAAATTGAAATAGAGATTTTTTCAAATCGGGAGGGGATCAAGAATTGGCAGAAGCAAGGGAAAAAATTGGAGAAGGGAAAAAAGGAGCTAAACTTTGCTCTGTTCATGCATAAACTCCCTACCGTAAGTGTAATCATTATGTACTGCAAACATGTGCTAATTACAAATACAGAAGGAAGATGAGTATCATTCTAAATAAATAAAAACAGAGAAGCCACTGTTTCATTGGGAATCACTAGGATAAAATTTTTCCTATAAAAATTTCCTTTAAAAAAGTGGTCATGCCAGGCGTGGGGGCACATGGGGGCGCACGCCTGTAATCCCAGCACTCGGGAGGTCGAGGCAATAGGTTCGTTGCAAGTTCAAGACCAGCCCGGGCTACAAAGTGAGCTCAAGGGCAGCCTGAACTGCATTGGGGGACCTTGTCTCAAAAGACAAAAAATTAAAGATAAATAAATATAAAAAATTAAGGAGCGGTCATTGTTTTCATAAAGCTTCAAAAACAAGATACCTCACTCAAACAAAATAAATGAAAAACTTTCTCCCAGTTTGGGACACTTTATGCAAAAGTGTCTCTTTCCAGGATCTGTCCCAGGGAGCAGCAGCTGCTGAGCTTCTGATGCCGCGCGGGGGGTCGCAAACAGGGCTCTCGCCCTGCCGGAGACAAGCAAACAGGCTCGTTTCACAAAGGCAGACCGAAAGGGCCTACAAAACGCTTGTCGCCGTCAGGATTTGACAGTGGGAAGGGTTATTCCTCTAAACTCCTGAATAAAGGCCCTGTCCGCCCAGACAGACCGCAGAGCGCCCGCCACACGTACTGCAGGGGGTTTCATCGCTCCGGTCGCCACAGTCGTCGTAGCCGTTGCACTGTAGTTTCCTGGGGATACAGATTCCGCGGGTGCACAGGAAGTGATCGCCTCCTCCGCAGAGCGCTGAGAGAGAGAGGGGGCGGATTAAGAGTTCTTTTCTTTTAGACTTAGGAGAAACAATTAACAGAAAACTTTCCTTTGCTCCCTAACTCAAAGATTTGTTTCCAGATGTCTCACTGTCACCCATTTCCTTTGGTACGTTAGAACATTAATTGTGGAACTACTTGGGAATAATACAGAGTGCTTGTCTCCAAAAGCAGGAGAAAACCTGTGGGCTTGTAGAGGGAGCTGTACATCTTGAGAGACAACAGCGAAGCCTCACCAACTGCACGATGTACCTGTGTGCATTAACCAGGGGAATTATCTTTCTTAACAAATAGAAACGATGTCAAAGTAAAGTGTTACTAACTGAACAAACATTCAAAAACAACCTGTTCTTCTAAAATGCTGCCTATGTAGCCCAGTAGAAAATAGCAAACTGACATGTGCTGGGATGCAGGCAGAGACGCCATGCCCTGTATTTAAAGTGTATTTACTGGCCTTAATAAAAATGCCACGTAAAATGTCCTTCCTTATGTTTTGGCATAAGGAATACGAAATGACATTAGCTAATATTTTGGTCCATTTTCCCCCCACAGTTACATACTGACATTACATCTGGTGTTTTTTGTTCTTACTCAGTGTTCTTTTTTCCCAAAAGATTCAACACATATTCAATTGCTTTAAAATTAGAGTAGATAATAAATTTAAGATAAAAAACAAGAAGCACATTGATAAAAAGATTCATCAGTTCAACAAATAAGTGTTGAAATAAATTTGAATATTTGATAACATGCATCAAATGCCTTATTTCTTGGACTTCATACAAAGAAAATCATTAGTAATATATGCAAGCTTTATTCTTAAGGATATTCATACCATCATTGTTTATATTGAGGGAACTATGAAATAACAATTGTACAATAATAGGGAACTGGTTAAATAAATTTAGTCCCCTAATCGGAAATACTGCTACAGCCTCAGAAAAAAAGTATATTGTAGAAAATACTTGATGGGCTAAAACAAAGTTCAGGATACTAGAACTGGCTGTAAAAAGCATAATTTGTCATGGGAAGAGGTACAGTTAAAAGTAGCAGAATTATCCCTGGTAAGAAGTTAAAGGCAATTTTTATTTTCTTCACCATATTTTATTCTGTACTTATAAAAAGTTCTTATAATGATTACACTTTACTTTTCATTCAGAAAAAAATACAGACTCATAAAGGGTACACAAGACACCTCTTCATGAAGGTTCCCAAACTGTCAGTTTCAGAGAAACAGTAGATAAATAAAATCTCTAAACAGCTACCTCCTAAATCTTCTGTGTCTCCTGCGTCTTTCCTCTCTAGCTGCTCCCCTCCTTCGGACTCTCTCTGCCAAAGATCCCTCACCTGTGGGGTCAGTTTCCTGGCCCCTGCCACCATTCCCTGAGCTCTATCTTCCTTGATCAGATAAACCCTTGCGCTAAGTAACTACAGCCAGGAAGTATGGGTTATTTTAACTCAGAACATGAAAAAGTGCAGATTGAAAACTGCAAGAGGTAAGGTACGTGTTTGTCATATTGTATGCCACGTCCCTAGGACTCAGCAGAATGGTGGGTATTCAGGAAGCTCTAAAATAACATTTGATGGGGGAAACTATGTACATCTCCAGTGAGGCTATTATTAAAGGCCTCCCCCATTCTCACGTGTTTAGCGGTAAAGCTTTTGGAAATTGATGGGATCATGGCGCGCGATACTCGCCAGTGCTAGCTGAATGTATTGCTGAGAGACAGGTTCTGGTCACAACCGGTGGGAACTGGGGCCTGACCCGGAAGGGTGTGTGCTTATCCTATGCTCCACCCTTCTCTTCTCTGTCTCTCTGTCTCTCTCTTCCGCTCTCCCTCTCTCCTCTTTCTGGCGGCCATGGAGTGAGCTGCGTTGCAACATACCCTTTCGCCATGCTGTTTCTGCCTTAGAGCCAGCCAACCGTGGCCTGAAACCATGAGACACAATAAACCTCTCCTTTAAATTCCTAGCGTTGGGTCTTTTGTCCTGGTGATGGGAAACTGGCTCATACAGAAGCAATATATTGTCATAAAGCAAAAACAAAACAAAACAAAGAAAATCAATTAATATGTTATTTTCCAACAAAAGCAAGGAGATTAGTGCTTCAGTGTGTTGACCATTAAATTCTACTTTATCTGGGAAATTTACAGCATCAACAAAGATGTTGTTTTTCATTATATCCCCAAACCAGCACAAATTATATCTGTGGGTTTCTGTCAAAATATTCAACGTACTTAAAATATACAGTATTAGAGAATTCAGCACAGGACTACACTGTGATACCTACAAATAACAGACCCAAAAGGATACACAGGAAACCAGATATAAAATGTAATTTCAGAACACTAAGATTTTGCCAGCCGGTCTACACAATAGCCTCTCTCGGGTTAAGAGAACATTTTAAAGGTGTGTTTATCCTGTTGTGAGGTTGTTTCTGGTGAGTGCAAGAATTCCATATGTCTGCATTTCAGCAGCTGCAGTTCTTCAAGAATTATTGCATTCCCCACCTATGGCTCTGATAATTCCTCAGGAAATGTGGCTGAGAGCTCAGCATTAAATAATTCCTAACATCTAGATTTCATCTTTAAGACCTTATCTCTGTATATGACTTTAGTAAAACCCATTTCATTTCCACGGTCATCTCAAATCTGGATCAAATTCAAACCGTAACACTACCTTCATTCATGCAGTGTCTTGATTATTAGCATCTCCTGTGTTGGCTGATTCAGCAGAGACTCACTTTTTTTGGGTATATTTACAATTGGAGGTAGTGTTGTCCTTGCTTTGAGGACATTGTAAATTGTTTCTTTATTCTTATTTTTCTTTGGGAGTTTCTAGTGTCAGTAACCACTACTACTTTTGTCAAATTAAAATAATTTGTACATAGTTTTTGATTTCTTAACTGTACTCAAAATATTTACATAAAACTTTCAATTAAGAACTGCTTTAAACACATCTTATTTGGAATTTCTAAGAGCTCCATAATGTAAACAGACAGGCATCTTTATCCCAACTTCCTTGGAGGAGGGCAATTTGCAAATAGAGGAACTGGAATATCGTAAGATAAAAACAGAAATCAGCCACATAGCCAGTAAAAGCTGAAAATCACCCTAGCGAAGGTTTAGGCTTCCAATCTAACCATCTACACCACACCCGTGTCCCTGTTTCTGCTTCATGGGTGTAGTCAGCTAACTCCCTTCCAGATGAAACGCAGCAGTTTGGAATAAAATTTCAAACTTATCTTTGTTTTCCTCTCTAAGCAAAAGAGGAATATCTGTCTTTTGGGTAAATGTTATGTAGATTAAATGACCGTCCATGTCAGCCTAATTTTTTTGTTTGTTTGTTTTTTTTGGGAAGCAACTTAAGAGCGCTCTTAACAAGTTTCTGCGGAGATTTTTGACCATCAGTTTCACTTTCTTCTAACAATCATCTTTCAACCGGCTTTTGAAGTAGCCCTTAGATGACAAAAACGAGATCCCTGAGAAGTCACAGCACAGAATCTTGACATCTTTCTCCATCAACTATAATTTAAGGACTATGCTGCATTTTAAATCAATGTTAAATGGATCAAAGGAAGGTTCATTAATTAATTTAACAATTACTGATGTGTACATAGGGCACTGTTCTAGCACTTGGGGATATAACAGTAAAAAAAGAAATAGAAAAAATTTTCCCACCTGAATGAAACATGTATTCTACTGGTCATCATGGAAAAACACTTTACTGAAAATGTTTTACCACCAAATGGATGTTATGGTTGGTGTTTGTGTGTCTCCCCAAATCCTCATGCAGTCATGGGGTGGGCTTCTAGATATTTGATTGATCCATGGTCCAGTGCTGGGATTATGGGTGTGAATGCTACACCCACCCTGGGACTGATAGTTTGCATATGTAATGGAGAGAAAGCAGCTGCGTGCAGCCAGTCCTCCCTTTTTACTCCTGTTGCTTTTCTGTTCTGCTACCATGAATGGTTGCCCTCTGCCATTTACCACCCTGCCTTGGAGCCAGCCAAGTATGGACTGAAACCTCCACAGATTATGGGCCAAATAAACCTTTCCTTCCTTAATTTTGGGCACCAGGTATTTTTGTCTCAGCAATGACAGAAAAGTAACCAAGATAGTGGACTTCCATTTACACTGGTAACAACTAGTTAATATGTCTCTAAGGAGAACAGTAGAAAGTTGTATTTCCTAAGATACTAGTTTACCTGTCAAGATGACCAGATAATCATGAATCGCCTAGACTTCAGATTGTCATGGGTACTGTAAAGTATTACACTCACAAGGATGGATAGCTTATTTCAGTATTCTGGTCTCTGGTAACAGTCTGATGAAATAAACACTCTGAAATTACCTTGAGATTTCTTGCAATTGCACCCAGCAATGTCTATACTCTTTCTGTGTGTTATGGTGGCATTTATGTTGGCAAATGCTCTCATTACCCTGGTTATTAACTTTTGGAGTCTTGTCAGAAAATAAGCATGAACCAGTGAGTGCATGGTGCCCTCATTTGTCTGATCTTTGAGCCTCACTTAAAGCATGAAGCTCAATTCAACTTCACCTCTGTAAACAATGTCAATCTGACACAGCAGATCCCCACCATGGGCTAGAACTAAGAGCAAGCATACCACTGCTGTACTGTACATGCTGAAGGAAATTAAATTACTGGAAACCACTATTGTTTTTACCATTTACAAGGTTATTTGAGTAGATTAAAAAGAGTGGGTGTAATCTTTCAGCAACTGATTCAGAATTCTCCTAGAGGAGAGCCCTCTATGTACATAAAATATAGATAAAAATTTTGGGATGGAAGAGATAAAAAAAATCTAAGGGTGGATTCAAATCACCAAACTTGGTCTCTCCCTCCTTCTAAAGGGAGTGAGTCACACTAACAGGCAGGCCTTTCCTTCGGTTGGACATTACGATGTGATATGTATATGGGTCAGAGGGCTCTGAGTACAAAAGGAATAAGGATCTCCAGGAGAGAGAAGCCAGTGCTGATGAACAAGGTCCTGAGGAAGAAAGAAACCTGAATGGTTGGTTGTCTCCTTTTGGGGCCCAGTATGGAGAAGGCCCTTTAAAAAACTGGAGTATCTAATAGGATATTTCAAACTTCTTTTCTTAGGAATTGGAGGCATACTCACTTTCTCTATTTGCCAGGTAGAGAGAGCCAGCAAGGCTTGTGTTGCTTTCTGGCTTACCTGTTTAGACAATTTGGCACTGCTTTCCAAGCCTGGGAGGCCGGATTGAACACAAAATAGACCTTCTGCCCTATGGAGTTTATGCTCTACTTTAACCTAAGCAGACAATACAATTAACATAACAAAGAAGGGAACTATAACTATCATGCCAGGAGGTAATAAGTGCTATGATGAAGAGAATATTGAGGGTAAGGGAGAGAGGAGGTAAGAGTGTGGATAGGTCAGGTTCCACTGATAATTCAGATGATGACAATAGCCTCATTGAAAGCTGATATTTGAGCAAAACTTGAAAGAGGTGAAGTAGCTAGCTATATCTCAGAGCCATTCTCAATGGAAGACTGTGCCAGAGAAAAGTCCCCCAGGCAAGACAACACTGGGCAAGTATCAGAGTGATGGTTCATTGGCTTGAGAGACGCCCAGAAGATTAGTAAAGAACATTTCTGAATGTGTCTGGGTGGGTCATGGGGACATGACCTTAGATAGTGTCTGATTCCTGGCCCTTTCCTCTCTGGCTCTGCCTTTCTGCTTCCCGGCTGCCAATAGGTACAGGTTTCCTCTACCATGCCCTTCCACCACGCTGTTTTTTCCCTTGGGGCCAACCATGGACTAAAACCTCTGTAATCGTGAGCCAAAATAAATATTTCTCCTTCATTTTGTTTGTTTGTTTTTTGTACTGGGAGTCAAACTCAAGACCTTGCGCTTGCCAGGCAGGTGCTTGTGCCACTGAGCTATACCCCCGGCCCAGCCTTTCTCCTTTGTATGTCAAAGATTTTGTCACAGTAACAAGAAAAAACTTAGTAAGACCATCAGGATGGGAAAGAAGACCCGTACAACTACTGTGGAAAGAGGGAGGGAGGGAGCAGCAAGAGATAAAAAAAAAAAAGCAGAAAGGAAGAGTACAATTTTCACAGGCCTTTGCAGATCTTTGGAAGTACTTTGAAATGTTAAAGAAACACAGGAGTCATTACAAGGTTTTGAGTAAAGAACAGTGAGACATGACTTATGTTCTTAAAAGATGATTTGCCCATTGTGTTGAAAAGAGACTCCTGGGAGTCAAGGGAAGACATCGGACCAGTTAGGAGGCTAGCGCAGAAATCCAGAAAAAAACGGTGACTCGGAGGAAGGAGCAGCGGAGCTGTTGAAACACCCTGGAAGTCAGATGTGTCCTGAGAGCAGATCCAGGGCACTGTCTGTCTGATGGGAGTTTTGAGGGAAAGACAAGAGTCAAAAGTCAGCGAGAACTTTATGCTTCTAGCTGGCTAGAAGCCAAGAATCGTTCTTTACAAAGGTGGAGAAAGATAGTGAAAAGCAAGCCTGTTAAAAAGAAATCAGAGCCAGAGGGCAAGGGTCCAGGGACCAGACACAGTCACTGAGGCCATTTGCTAATCT
Source organism: Dinomys branickii (assembly GCA_004027595.1). Lineage (NCBI taxonomy): Eukaryota > Metazoa > Chordata > Mammalia > Rodentia > Dinomyidae > Dinomys > Dinomys branickii. The sequence continues at coordinate 77,443 of PVLD010000427.1, read as the reverse complement.
TCCAATTGGACTTATTAAGCATGACGTATATAGTGGGCATCCGGGTAAACAGAGGATGTGTAGACAGATGGATGCATGGGCTCAGAGTCCAGGACAAAGGAGCACAAACATAAATGTGTGGGCTACTGGTGCAGGGACTTACAGCCAAAGCACCAAGTTTAGTGAAGAGAGAAAAGAATGAGAGTTACAACACAGCAAAGAGAAGGTGAATTAGAAGTGAGCTACTGAACCCCAGGTGTAGTAGCTGTAGAGAAGGGGAAAAGCCAGCAAAGAGCTAGGAAATGACCAGTACAGCAGGAGAATCAGTAAGTGGGTTTGACCTTCTGGAAGCCAAGGAAGGGTAATCTGTCAAAGAGGTTAAGACGACCAGCCATGTCAAATGTGGCTGACAGGTCAAGTACGAGGAAACTGAGATATGAAAATCAGATCTGGAAATATAGCCAGTCAGGACTCTGAGAAGTGCAATTTCAAAGAATGAAAGGGCTGGTGGAGGGAGAAAACTAACTGAGGGTTTTACTTACTATTTTTTGAGACACTGTTTCATCATGTTGGCCAGGCTGGCCTTGAAGTTTGAGATCTCTGAAAGCTATGAAAGGTAGGGCACTACGCCCATCACTTCCAGTAGAGGTGGTACCCATGACTATCAGGAGTGCAAGCAAAACAAAACAGAAAACCTTCTTTCTTTGCAAATCACATAATTTACAAGTTATGCTTGACAAATACAGAGAATACTTACATTTTAAAACGTTATTACAGTAAAAGACATGTTGCCATTAATCCATCTCAAAATCTCCCCTGTCACTTCAAACGCACTTTTCCCACTGCTCTTGCCACTCTCTGAAGCAGTTCGGGACACCCGCTTCAGTTGTCCTCTTGTGGTTGCTTCTCCATCCTGAAGTAATTGAAATGTTCACTTCTCAAGTCATTTTTACTTTAGGGAAGGTCCATAAGTCATAAAATGCCACATCTAGTGAATAAAGGAAATGAGGACAAACCATAGCGTTTCTACAAGCCGGCCTCCGATGGAGCGTCTTGGATGACCTTTAGCAACAACAGTGACTGCATCTTTGATCACACCTCATAAAGACCTTTACAACAGAGGACATCAGAGCTGCTTCAGAAAGTGTGTTCAAAGATAAGCGAAGTATTTTGAGGGGGAATTAATGGCAACTTGTCTTTTATCATAATAAATATTTTTTAAAATTTGAACATTTTCTATGTAGTTTTACCACCTGATACATTACAAGGGCGTGCTTGTTCACGTGTCATTTGTCTTTCCTCCCTGAGGAAACACGCTTTACCAGTTTTTCATACTGCTGTGCCTGAGTCTAGAATGGAACTGACACATGACAAGGACAAAGTCAATATTTATGGAAAGGGTGAAGACTGACGATATGAAGTATTCTGGGGCAGAGCTAAGGGATCGTTCGCATTTCTTTGCTCTCTATATTCGAAAGTAATGAATACCTTATACTACTATTCTTCCCTCACTCAGAGAACACACATCTGATGAAATATGAAAATCCCTTGATGCAGCAGTGGGACGCTCACTCCAACCTGCACACACAGCTGCCTTCACAGCAGCAGCCGCCCTTACAGTGGGACACGGAGTATGAAAGGCTCCGCCTAACACAGCCTTCCTTGTGGCCCGTGGTGATGCGGCTGCCATCCCATTACCCGCACCCAGTCACACAAATGCTCCTGGGGTTAGAGCGGTGGATTTCAGCACAGCGCTAGCATACAAGGGAGAGGACTGTGGGGCCACACCCTAGAGAAAGTGGTGTATTCAGTCTTGTTTTCCCTCTTGCCGGAGAGCTCTGCTGCTGCCTGCTGTATGCACTCAGGTGCAAATTTGTTTGGGAAAGGGCTTCAGCTGCCAAAAACAAGTTTTAAAACCTTTTCCCTTTTAGGGTTTTAAGTGTTCAGGTAAAATCTTAGCAAGCTAACACTTTTTCTGGATAGGAATAGTTGGTTCTGAATTTAATCACACGCTGTTTAGCTTTTCATTACAGTTATCTTTCATTATGCATAGGCTTGAGAGAATGAACAAAAGATGGATAATTTTATAGTGAGGGGGTACAAGAAAGGTGCAGAACTTTGCTGCTTCCTCTTTTCCTACTTCTAAGGCGTACAAAGGCACCTGGGGCCACAAGTGAGCACAGAATGGCCTTGCTCAGAGGAGAGTGGGCGTGGATGTGACCTCTCACATACAGGCTGCATGAAATTCTGTAGCATTTCAGTCCTGTAAGTCAAATTATCTCACTTCTCCATTCAAATAACTGATGAAACCCCAACATCCCGTGTTTCTCAGGGACCTCCGCTGCAAAGCAGGACGGTATGAGGAGCCAAGGAGCTCACTGGGCACCTGGAAGAACCACAGGGAATGCAACTCTCCATTCCTCTAGAACATCTCTAAAGGGCACATGGTCACTAAGTCCTCAGGGATTGCATAAGACAGAGTACCCCATTATGCCTGTGCCGTAGCAGGGAGCGGGCCAGGGCCCCAAGGCCCAGTGCTTTGAACTACCCCACATAGCCGTCCTCCTCTTAGATCCTGCCTCTTCCCTGAGCAATTGAGGGCTATGCCAAAGCCCTACCCAAGCCTTAGGTGATGTCCCCCTGTCCCCCTCCATGCCTCCTCTTACTCTTGCTCATGCCACCCCACTGAGGTTGGTTCCCCGTGTCCTCACTCAGTCCTTCCCTTCCCACTGTTAGAGTCCCTGTTGATTTCTCTATTTCCCGGGGTGCGGCGATGACAATACACCCCATTTTGCTTCCTCAATAGACTGTTCTGTTACACAGTTTTCATTCTTTCTGAAGGAGCAAAGTCTCTGCTATTATCCTTTAGCTTACACATTTTTGTTCAAAAATAGCATATGATAGGTAGCCAGTGGGTGCCTGTTAAATAAACGCACTTAAAGAAGTCTTACCTTAGATATTCTAAAAAGAGAAGTGCTACAGTAACTTCTCTTATCCTCTGTGGGGTCCACCTTGCTCCAAAGACAAGATGAAACTGGTCCCTTCACTGCAGTACAATTCTTCAGTTTAATGTCCCTCAATGCCTTTCATACAACATCTTTCAATCAGTGAGAAACCATCTCTGTCCAACAAATGTTCAGAGAAAACCCATGACAATGCAATAAAGCTATGCTTTGATTAAGTGGAAACTTTGCCAAATGACCTTCAGTTTAAATTCCTAAAAATAATAACTAAGAGTGCTTATTGCCTGTCTGACAGCATGATGGAAGATCTACCATTCTATAGGAAATTCAGTCACTGTAAAATTATCTAAAAGTTAATACTAGAAATCAAGAATAAACCTGTAACTGGATGCATTCTCATAGAAAAAAGAATATAAGTAGCATTTAGAAACAGCTCCATGTCATTCAAATTTTTAAATAAAATCATAGGATAAAATAGAATTAGAGCCTTGACTAACAGAATTTACATCTAACTAGGCAGAATAGAAAGTAAAGAAAAATCACAGAAAAAGTGAGAAGTGAAGCTTTATGCTCAGAGACTCCCAGAAACAGAAGCCAATCGGAAGTACAAAGAAATTTCGAGAAATCTTTGGCCAATTTGACAAGGAAGGAAGGAAGGAAGGAAGGAAGGAAGGAAGGAAAAAGGGAACAGAGAGGAGCAGAGGGGATGGGAAGGGAGACAGAGAGAGAGGAGAAGAGGAGGGAGAGACAGAGAGAGAGAAATATCAAAGAAATATCAAAAATATCAAAGAAACTTCCAAATAGGGATGGTCTTATTAAAATAATGTACTAGTGTACTACCTCAAACTTTAGTCTAAAAGTTTTAAATAGGACTCTGAAGTGAGTTTTCAAAAATCCTTGGAAAATATGATGTATATCATGACACTATTATTTATTATTTCCTTCAAGGAACTAGAAGAATATAACGTAAGAGTTCTAAAGAACATGAATAATTCAAAAACGACATATTTACAGTCTAGCCTCTTAGTAAGGAGGCAAATGTTCCTAAATTTAAAGGTAATTATTAAGCCAGAGTTTTTTTTTGGGGGGGGAACGTACATTTTTCTGAATTTTCTTTAGAGGATTTACACTTAATTTCTAAAAAAGTAATTAACATTTAACAGTACTTTAACATATTTTGAGATTTTTCTCCAAACATAAGGCTGTCACAAGTGACATTTTGCAGCTACTCACTATAAATCATAAATTATAATAAGGCAACAACATGTAAATACTTTTGACAAATCTCAAACAAACATAGAGTCTGTTTTATAAAAGAACTGACTGAACATAAAGCTATGGGAAATGAGATATATATGATTTGGAAAGAAAATAGCCTCCTACATATGATAGTATCTAAAAAGATATATATGGGGGGGACTTTTCAGGTGTTTTGTAAATGTGTAGTTTTGTAACCACATCTTTGGGAAGACTCAGGAGAAAGATGAATGAAGAAAAATAATCAATGCTATGGTCTGTCCAGCCACAACTCAAGTTGAAATTTGATCACCGTTGGGGCAGTGTTGGGAAGCAGGGCCTCGAAGCCATGATCCATGCAGTGGTTCCTGAGAGAGTGAGGGCCTTATTAAGCATGGCTGCCCCTTCTTCTCTTCCTCTTTCACATGGAACTGCTTGTCCTTCTGCTTTCTAACAAGAGTTGAAGCAGCATTCACCAGTCCAGTGCTTTTGGACTTCCCAACCTCCGTAGTCATGAATCAAGATAAATGTCTTTCTTTACAATTGTACCAGTACTAGGCATTCTGTTATAGCAACAAAAATGAACTAAGACAGTTTGAAGTATCATTCTATGATAAGATTTTATTCACTGGGCTAGGCAAATTGGACAGAGCTGTTTTTATGAGTTAACAGTTTGTAGAATTCATTTTCCACTTTAACTAAATGGAGCTTTCATTCCTTTTATTTTACTCTATTTTATATATTGACCACCTAAGAATTAAAATAAATTATCTATGAATTTGAACATTATGTAGCCAGAGAATCAGAGATAAAATAAAGATTTACATATAGAATCTGCTGTGAAAAGAATTTTTCTTGCAAAAACAGGTTATATCTCTACCCTAATATCTAAAATTCACTTTCCAATTCCATGAAGATTATATTAGATCACCTTCCCACCTACTTTTTGTTGTGGATACAATGTACAGTATTTCAAAGGATTGTTATTCTTAGCAATCTCCAGGATACTGGTACTGTTGAGTCACCTCTCTTGCAGATGGGACAGCCAGTAGCTCAGTGCAAAGATTCTGAGCCCCTAGGTCAGTCTCCCAAAGTTCTTCCGTATTCTGCAACTTTCACTGATCGCACAAACCCCACTGACTTGCCTCCATGCAGTAGCCCGTGGCAACTACATCCACCCATTGGACGTTGGATCAAGGGAGAATTGAGAAAGCGTGGGTGTTTTTGGCAATCCAGTCCTTCGTGGTTAGGCCACCTCCCAAATAATGAGGACAATTCTAAACACTCTCATAATTAAAAGAAAAGAAGTTAATAATGAGGAAATTTGTCATAAATATTACTCAAATACTTATTGTGACAGCTACTCAATTTACAGACCAGAAAAGAAATCAGCCAAAATAATGACCCTGAGATGTTAGAAGAAAGGTACCCTCATAGAAAAAACACAGACTAAATAAATTATCTTTAGTGTTTTAGGCAAATTACCCAACCTTTCTGAGCTGCACTTTCCTTACCTGAATATAACTTATTTGACATTGTCTTTAAGAGTGTTTATCAGAAGTAGATTACAATGGTACCTGGCACAAAATTGGATAAGGTTCAGTATGTTCTGCTTCTTTAGGCTTGGAAATATATGATTCGCTTCTGGAACAATGCCTTCTTGAAGCTTTGGAAAGCACCTTGAGCTTACAAGTAAACCTGCAATTAACTAGAAGTTTCAACCCCAAACTTGAGATACGAAGACAGAAAAGGTGGGGACTGAGTTCTGTGCAGTAACCAAGCTTCAAAAACTGGAAAACAACGGTGGTTCTGAAGAGATCAGCATGCACAGGAGCCAACACAAGAACATCTAGGAATAGATTTCCAAACATGTTTTGGCCCATAGAAAAGGAAGTTAATTGCTCCGGGAAAGTTGACTTTTGCTGTTAAATTTTTTGGGTCCTGTTAAATGATTTACATTCCAGTGGAACGCAGAGGTCTCTGGGTTCTTTCTCCCATGCTTCTTCCTCATTTCTACTACCTTGTCCCCTTCAGAGCACAGCTATAGAAATCTTTCCTAGTATCCCTAGTTACCAGGGTTGTGTATAACAAAGCCACACAGGCTAAACCTAACAAGGGAAAGAAAAAATCAATCTTGCCTAAAACTAACTACAAGCACAATTTAATTAACTTGCATTCCGGAGTCATAGCTGCCAGTCTGTAAAGACTGGAATTTCATATACACAGCACAGCACAAGAGGGGAGGAGGAAAACTGCTAAATTTTTTTCCAGAAGTTTTACAGAACTCACACGTTCTTTTGTATTAGTAAACAGGAATGAGTCCAGTCCCCTGTGAACAATATAGAGTGAAATAATCAGGGAAGAGAATGAGTCAAGAAAATAAGAGGTGAGAGGTTAGCAGAGGCAGAAGTTTTAGGAAAGATGGACAGCACTAGAAATATATGTTAAACCACCTGCCATTAACGTCAGCCCTGAGTCAAGTGGATAATGGTCTGCTTTATCTCTGAAAAGAGGAAAGACGCTGAGAAAATCATGGATGTTCCACTGCTATGTAAATCATTTAACAGGACCCAATGAAAATTTAGGCTCACACTGCTGCAATTTGAGCACATGAGTAGTTCCTCTGAAAATATTCTACTGATCTACTTAATATGCTTACCTGGTGTTATGGTTGAAATACTATGTCAACTTGAGGAGTTCAGAAGGTTAACTAAGGGACTCAGCAGGGGGCCAACTTCCTCTCTTTGTAAACATCCTGAGTCTGTGCAAGAGGAGGGCACCCTAGGGTGCAGAGCCTGGTTACAACACAAGGGAGGAAAAGAGGCTTGCTCCCCCCACTTTTGCTCTTGCTGCTTTTACTGTCTTCTGCTACCTTGAAGTGTTGCCCCTGGGCCCTGCCACCCTGCCTTGGAGCCAGTTGATTACTGAAACCTCCACAAACTGTGAGCTAAATAAACCTTTCCTTCCTTAATTTTGGGTGTCAGGTATTTTGTCTCAGCAAGGAGAGGAAAGTAACCAAGACACCTGGCAGCTTTACGGCATGACTGATGGGTTTGTTGGGAGCAATAAGCCCAATGGTGAGTTACACTGCCTGGAAAAATTTGTTTTACCCAGTTTGCCAAAAGGGAGGGCATATGCAGCAGTCTCACGAGATGACAGGCAGACTCAGCACATGGTCCCCAGGAAGTTCTAGAAAGAATCCTGCCTGAGACCCTCGCCATGGGAGAGGTCATGGAGACTCACAAAGAACACCAGCCCGGAACATCTTTTCCGAAGGGCATGGTTAGCTTGTGTCTGTGAGTAAATTCAAAACCACAAAACCCTGCATCCACCAATTGTGATTTTAGAGCAGTACCCTTTACCACCAATGCCTACTGTCCGTATCATCTGCACAGCTGTCTATGCGTTTCTTTCTTTACTGATGTATCAGAACTCCTTTCATTCAAGTTCTTTGCTCTCGATCATTTATCTGTTAAATTTATCATTTCTAGTTATGAAAAAGTTTTACAGACGTGAAGTCAAATATGCTGATCTTTATGGGTTATATCTGCATAAATCATACCTGTGTGTGCTCTGAACAGAGACCATGTAAGGGCAATAACTTTTGTCCATTGTGTTTCCTGCCACAGCTGTAGCTACAAGAGTGATGGTCACAAAGCATAAGCTAAATATGCTTTGGATTCAACCCAGAACCTTTTAAAGTGGGTAGAAAATATCGAAGCCAAAATACACCAAAAATTGTCCACAAAGATAAGGAAATTAGGTCAGATTTCCTAATAGTAAAAACTGATTTTGACATGGCCATAAGAAGTTTCAGATGGACCAGTTGATTTTTGTTAAAATAACCAAAATTCCTGTATTGCTCACATGGTCAAAATATAAAATCTGTCAACTGGCCTGAACTTAATGGAGCAGGATTAAAGACCTGAGAAGACCCTTTCCAGACTGGCAAAATGCCAGAGGGAAGAAATTTGATCATTTTAAAGCTGGTACCTTTCTTAACATTCCACCAGAGGGAGACTGAAGCACAGAGGAGTCACAGGAAGTAACGTCCTGTGACGGTATTTGAAAACAGTATTTTATGTTTTCAGGATTTATTGTAAAATAAAATCACATTCAAAGAGTTACTTTGCATTGGACAGATAAACATAAAATACAAATCCACATGAGCCGATGATGAAGGAACACTAATACATTCTTTGTGCATTTGTTTCACAGTTGACATTTTATACTCTCATAATAAGCAAACAACCTCAGAAATCAGGTTGTTAGCCAGTTTTGTTTCAAGCAGCTTTCAAAACATTTTTACAATTGTGATTTGTACATAATGTGATTTTTGTGAACCCTAAGTGGATTTTTCAGCAGGAGATCTCATTAAAAGATAATCTTATTGTAAATCTTGTTAGAATTTCTCACCGTGGGATCCAGATTAAAATGAAGCTCTTCACAGCTGTAGAAAAGTTCTGAAGTTGTTGGCATCAGAAGCTCCAAACTACTATAGGAACTCCGAAGAAAAATGCCACTTTTTTTTTCTGTGAGTGTTCTCCTAAGAAAATTTTGTGACAGTCATCCCAAGGCAGTTTATAAGCAGACTGAACAGGGGGCCAAAGTTTTCATACAGTTTGGCTTGATTCAGTGGCCTTTCGGGAGCTCTCCCTGCCGACAATACTTCCCAGCTGAAATTCTGCACTGTGAATTTCATTCGTATAACATAAGCCAAGAGTCCCCTATAAAGGGAAATTTTCAGCCAGGAACAGTGGCACATGCCTGTAATCCCTGTTACCCAGAAGGCTGAGGCAGTATGATCAGAAATTGGAGGCCAACTTGACAACTTTGTGAAACACTGCCTCAAGATAGAAGACCTAGGGCCAGGGATGTAGCTCAGTGGCACAAGCGCCTGCCTGGCAAGTGCAAGATCTTGAGTTTGATTCCTGGTACAGAAAAAAAAAAAAAAAAAAAAAACAAGCTAAAAGACCTAGGGTTATAGCTGTAGCTCAGTAGTAAAGGGCCCTGCATTCAATCTCCAATTTTACCAAAAGGAAAGCAAAGGGCATCAGGGATATAGCTAAGCAGCAGAGTGCCTGCCTGGCAAATGCAAGGTTCTGAGTTCAGTTCCTGGTACCAAAAAAGAGGAAAAAAAGAACAATTCCTAAGGATTTCTTAAGCAATCACCCAAGACTTCTGGAGGCTTTCTACAGACACCACAATCCTGAATATAGCAAAATGCCAGGCCACGAGGAGACCTTAGGAGACAAAACCATAAAACATGAGTCACATCTTGAGAGTTAGCAATATTTAATACAGCTGCCCTCCATAGGAGTTGCAGGTTCTGTATCTGAGGGTTCCAAATCTATGTATTTGCAGATCAAAAATGTAAGTCAGAACTGTAGTGCAGGTCAGAAATGTAGTTAGGAGGTCTACAATTACTGCATTTGTACTGAACATATACAGACATTTCCCCTGTTATTTGCCAAACAACAGAGTATAAAAATACATGCCTATTACAATAAAATATAATAACTATTTTCGCCATATTAGGTATTATAAATTGCCTGGAGGTGATTTAAAGGATATAGGAGAACTGCACATGTTATACACAAATACTAGACAAGTATATATTTAAACATCTATAGATTTTGGTGGCTGAAGAGGGTCTTGGAACCAATTCCCCACAGTTATCCAGGACCAAATATAAACTTAGTTTTGCATAAGATATTTTAAATGTTTGTATGAGAAAACAGGAAAAGGTGGCATGTAAAGAATGAGACCAGAGCAAAACTATGCCAAGGGAAGGCTTGGAGGACTGATGGTCAACATAGCATCAGCAGGGCGGGGCATGAAGAAGACAGCGGGAGAAAACCATGCTGAAATGAGAGTGGAGGAAGTCCTTTGTCATGCTGAGCGTACCACCTGACTCCCACATGCAACACTTACTCAGTGCTTCTTCTTTACTGTTTGGCTCAAAAACTTAACTTTCATTGTTCTTTAGAACACAGTTAAGAGGTGATAACCTCTTTTATCAAAGGACAAAACCAGGACACTGAAAAGTTACTACCTTCCCCCATAAATAGCTAATCATAGCAGAGCTGCTTACTGGGATCTAATCAGTTTGACTGCAGAGCCGCCTTGCACTATTAATAGAAATACTCAAGGGAACTGTATTAATTTCCTATGGCTGCCATAAAACTTTGCCACAATTTGAGTGGATTAAAACAACAGAAACTTATTCTCTCAAACTTCTGGAGGTCAAAAGTCTGACGTGGGTCTCCTTGGGGTAAAATCAAGGTGTCAAATGGGCTCAGTTCTAGAGACTGCCCTCAGTCTTTGGCTTGTGGCCCACGCCCTTCAAGGTCAAAGCCAGCAACATAGCAGCTCTCTGATCTCGTGTCTGTCATCACAACTTTCACTGATGCTCCTCTTCTGCCTCCCTTTTTTGCTTTTAAGGACAGTAGTGATTAGACTGAGCCTATTCAGAGAATCCAGAATTCTCCTATCTCAGAGGCAGAAAAGTAGCATCTTTTCTTCCATCTTCAGAAATTTCTGTTGCCATATAAATTTTCTATTCCCAGGTCCCAGGGAATAGGAGGATATGGACATCTGGGGGGACTGTGGTTGTACCATCCACAGATACTTTACTATTTTACTCATTTTTTTGTTACTCTTACAAGCAACCACCTGTGTAAATGGCTAACTCAAGCAAGGGTGCCTTCTGTCCGGCTTGGTGATATCCTCTCCTTTCCTCTTCCTGTCATCTTTGTCAGAGGTACTGCAGCCTGGAGTCTCCCCCTTGATACAGTTCTTGGTACCAGCCTGATTGCAGGCAGTTCTCCTACAGACAAGGAACCAAGATGGCGGCCATCTTGGCCCCTCAAGATCACTAGGGGAGAACCTCTGTTAGAACTGCTCCTGCAATCAGTGTTCACAAGACTCGGAAAAGGTCCACTCATGTGTGAACGCGCATCCCATGGGGCCTTGTTGCACCCTAGAACTACTGGTATTTTTATGTTTGTATCAGCTACGTATGATTTTGCCTTTCTTATGGAACTGGGCCTGAGCAAAGCAGCAGAAGGGCAGAGGCCTGAGAGGGAACTTAGCCTGAGTTTCCTCCTCTTTCTTTGTTATCACTGAAAAGCTGGGTCCTTTAGAGACCTATAAAGGCCATATATTTAAAGTAAAGAAAAATGAGGAGGAGAAGAAAAGGGGGAGGAAGAGGAAGAGCAAAAGGAGAAAGAGAAAGAAAAGAAAAAGACTTCATGCTGTTCTACGGAAGGTATAGAAAACTCAGTAAAGCGGTATTTGGAGAAGGCTGAGTGGATAAGGGTCTGGGATATAGCTCAGTGGTAGAGCATTTGTCTACAGTTCATGCAAGACCTTGGGCTCTATGAGCACCACTACAAAATATTAAAAAGAAATAATTATTACTTAAAAAATGAAGCTGAACAGATAATTTAATCCCTCAGCCAGGAGCAACTACAGACTTGGGAAGGCCTAATCCAAAATGCAAGGGCGCTTATAGAGGAATAAGAAACTGCTTTAGAGACATTAAAGCATAAAGATAATTTATCTTGTAAAATATTGTATTACTTATAAAGCATAATAGCAATAATAATAATAATGCATAAAGAACAATATCAACTTACAAAGTATGCAAAAATATTTTTGTGTCAAAATTTCATGATAGATTAAATGATACATTATTAATGTAATGTATTATTGAGCATAAGATTTTTCTGACTCCTTTTTCTGTGAATTCATTTATTAGACCATCAAATTTACACTTTTGATAAATTGTTTTCAATCTATATAATTGAAAACTGCATTAGTAGCTTTATAGGACTGAAAGCAATTTTGTTAATTTTTAATTTTGCAAGGTATCTTTCTTCTGACTCAGCTGATACTAGAAGTGTTAAGAATATTTTAGAAGCTGTGGCAACCTTCAGAAAATTTGTGAAAAATTATTCCAAAATACAAACGTTAGTGTATCTAAAGCTGATAATTCTCATGATATTATTTTATTCAAAAGACTTAACTCTTTATTTGAATCAGTTTCATGTAAGTGTATTTAATTTTAAATGTAAATTTATACAATTGTATTTTAACATTTCTTCTGACATTTCCTGGGAACTATGGAGCATGCATAAGAAATCAAAAGTAGCTTCATAACTTGGGTATAATTTTAAATTCTTATATAGGCTATAGTTGTATTATCAATTTTAAGGAAATTTTTCATTTTATCTCTATCCTTAATAAGTCCAGCTAAAGTTCGTATAAGCATAGATTTCTTTTCCACCGAGAAAGCAAAATATAATTTCTATCTCTATGTCTGTAGATATTCTTCCTGTAATGTTTCAGCTTTCAAAATGAAAGATCCTAAAGTATTAGAAGAACTCTAGTAACTCCTAGATAAATGCTTTGTCACAATGTTCACGTGTATGATTTTGTTTTGTAATAGCTTACTAACAAAGTCTACTTCTTAAGTGCCAGCTGTTTCTCTGCCAAGGTCCAGGCTAACGAGCTGATATTTGTATGGATGCCACAGGAGAGCTCCAGGGACAAATGGCCAGGTTGGTCTCCAGGAGTCCCAGGACTTCCCCCACGTTGAGCCCTGTCTTCCCCTCTTGCCTATGCCTGGACTGTATCCCTGCTCTTTCTGCTGTTGCCAATCTGGACCCTTGTCCTGGCCCAGCCACCCCAGAGCTTTGAGAAGCCCCAAGTGGTCCTAAGTTTCATGCTTCTTTAGGTGGCCAGATCGATGGCTCAGCTCTTACAGTGCCCACTGTGCCCCTTCCCATGTGCCTGGATGCACACATCATCAGCTAGCCTTTTTCCAGTCTCAGGACTGCCTGCTCTTCTAGCTCATCACACTTCATGCATAAAAAACAAGATAACAAAATTGCTAAGAATTTCAAGATAGTGATGACAGAAGATTAAGCTAAGCACAGAGCACTTCTGAGAGAAGAATGCAGAGCACAGGTCACAAGCCCATAAAGCCAGCCCTGTGCCTAGCCATCCAAAGGAGAAAGAAAGGCACGAAGGGTTGGACACGAGACAAAAGCCTCAGGGAAATCTTTCTGAGAAGTTCCAGCGGCAGAGGTCCCAGCATCCCAGTGCTTCCCCAAACTTGACTTTCAGCCTCTGGAATCACATCTCTCCATCTCACCCACCAAATTCCACGCCATCACAGTCACTGCTCTGCACCATGGTGTGGCAGACTGCTGATTGTCTTCTTCGCACACTCACCATTTCTGTGGTTGCCTTGTTAAGGTTTGTGATGAGGTGACACCATGTGATTAAATGTCCCTCAGTATATTAGGAGCAGAGTATTCCTTCTAATTCATTTGCTTCAAAGAGATTTGCTCCCATGCACTTCCTGTCTTCGCTGTCCCACAAGCTGGAATAAAGACAGGGGGCTCAACAGCTTCAACCACAGGGTAAGACCACAGTCTAGGGATTAATGAAGCAAGAATTGAATGCAGCCTAAATCTCTTGGTAACTTCATGATCTGCCAAACTAAAAGTGTACCCCGGATCTCTTGCTTGACTGAGATATAAAGTTTTATTTTCATTATAACCAACTTCTATTTCAGGATCTCTTCTGTTGTAACAGCTTAGTTTTCCCATGGATAATATACATGCTATGAATATTCAGAAGTTTAATTTCCATTGTCAATTTGTCTGTGGCCCAGATCTGAGAATAAGGGGAAGTCCTTAGTATGAGAATTAGTTTAGGTGCCCAGCAAGGAGATGTGTCCTTCACATGCCAGTGAGAACCGTGAGGGTTAGCTGGGCGTGGTGGCGCACGCCTGTAATCCCAGCACTCAGGAAACTGAGGCAGGAGGATCGTTGTGAGTTCGAGACCAGCCTGGGCTACAAAGTGAGCTCAAGGACAGCCTAAACCACATAGCAAGACCCTGTCTCAAAAAAAAAAATACTTATAAAAAGAGAGCCCTGAAGGTACCCTGTCACAGAGGCATTATTTACATGTTTACTATAAAGTTAATAAACCTTGCTAATCCACCCCAGCCTAGAGAGGTGCCCACAACATTGCTCCCATGAGAAAATCTTTGCTATTTCAAATAACTATTATGCAAGTGTGTTTGAAATAGAGCCAATTTTTTAGTTGAATGCTACCTGCAATTTGGTAAATACTTCCTACACTGCAGTTAAGATTATAAAATCAAGCACAGTATCTGACTTTTTATAAACTTGATCTCCTTTACTATGACTAACATTGTTAATTTGTCATCACAACATAGAAAGGAAAACAAATTTCTTTTTAAGGGTGTATACTAGAACAGACTTAGGTAACAATTCTTCCTCCTCTGAGCCATAGACATAGATGTATGAAGACAAATTAAGTTGTTACCAAATTTCTCCATTTCTACAAGAACTGCATAAAACAATTACCTCAAAAATACATGTGTTATTAAAATGTTCCCCAAAGTAGGCATTCAGAAGTATAGCTTAAGGAATGAGCAAGGAAAGAAATGCCTGTGTGCCGGAAAGAAGAAATCAAAAATTGAGTGTGAGAGAAACATGACAGGAAGAGTCACCAAAAGTAGAGAACAGGTGTTATTCCTTGTGGAGGTCCTCGGAGGCTTCCCCGTGCCCAGTAACAGGAGAAATGCATGTTTATTTGGTAAGATTAGCTTTAGAGTCAGTCAATAATGTACAACAGAGCAAGGAGAGAATGGGCTTCAGTGGACAAAAAAAGAATAAAAGTAAAACAGCAAAATGGACTTTAAAGCAATAGGGAATAAAAGGAGATAATGGAAAATGTTAAGATATAATTAGGGAAGGAGTAAAATCTGCCTATCAGATGAAACAAAGAAGTCAGACCTCTAATCATTTCTTTATCTCTAGAGCACTGTCATCAGAAAAAGGACTACAAATAAGACAATAACAAAGAAAATAAGAGGATACAGATGAAAATCAGGAGAAAGATCTCTTAAATAATCTGTACTTAGCATTATTTCATTTTTTAAGCAATTTTAAGGAAAGCGATATTTCTCATAGGGCTGGAGCTTATGTGTTCATGCATCTTTAGCTGCTTGTGTAATTTTGTTTATGAAGTGGAAAGCTTATACTCTGCCTTTGTAAATTGACTATGCTAATTTTTAACATCTCCCCATTGCCCAAGGTCTGTGTGATGAGCAGCTAATATTTCTCAGCCCTGCCCAGTGGTTCCTGCGGTACATTTGTCCCTACGCTAAGGCGCCTCAGGCTTTTGCCATCGAAAGTGCATCACTTTCCCCCATTCTCTGCAGTCTGAGTAGTCGCCGTCTCTTCTGGCATCACTCTCCCCGCACCAAAATGCCCAGCCTTCCGCATTTCTCATCTGTTTGACATTAATTTTAGAGATCTCTGGTGTTTGATAGAGTCAGTACTGGCTTTAAGAGCAATTTTAAAAGCATAAGAACAAAGCTCTAAGGAAACAGGAGGATTCTCTACAAATGAAACTTGAAACTGGCTAAATAATAACAGTGAAAAGAACTAAGATAGTATGGACCATTCAGTTAGAATAATTTAAGCACAAACCTCTCAGGAGAAAAGAAAAGTAGCCTAAAGAGACAAGTAAATGTTATCAAAATCCCCTGATTGCCACAAAACAAAAATATATCTTACTCATCACCACAGTACTTTTTCATTAGCCATCATCTCCCCAAGGGAAGATCCTTATTAAAATCAGAATCAAGAATAACCCACCAGAGCTAACGATGCTTAAAGTGCATCTGGCCTAGGTCAGGATCTGTTGATGATACTGGTTCCATGATCAAAACCACCATGATATTCTTCGGACACACAAAGATAGCCCATGGAAGAAGGTACCTGAGTCACCCACCCCCACATCCCCAGTAAGAACAAATGGGAAGAAACGTCTGTCTGACACAGGGGTCCGGTTTCTTACTCCTAAGAAGTATGACAGCTTGGAATGGGTTTGCCAAGAAACACGTTCAAACTTTCTCTAGGGAGGCTTTGAGAAAAGTTCCTTTTTCATCTGTTTGGCATGAGGGATCTTCCCTGAAGAGACACAGAAGAACTGTAAGACTTTTCAACCTCCCAGTTTTTAAATGAGCAATTCAAACTGTCATTTGACATACTCGTTTGAACTAAATAGAGCAGCCTATTTTCCCTAATGTTTATGTTGCTCCCTAGTAGTAAATTGATTGTTTAAATGGCACATCTACCCTCGGAGGCTCTAAAAAGTAACAGGATGAGATATAATGAGAATTAGTTTCATTACATGTGCAAACTTGCCCCCAACATCTGCTGCTTTTAGACAATGACTCACTCAAGAGTATTCAGTGCTCAGTGCAACAGCGAGGACCTTCTAATCTTTGGTTTCTCCTTGGGCCACACACTTAATCTTTGGCTTCATGGCAAGAGTTTGGAAGAAAAAAGGCATATATTGAATCTATGCAAATGAACAAGAGATTGAGCTGTAATTATAAAAGCTTTGTGTATGCGACTTCTACACAAAGGGCCCAGAGCCAACATGATGGTGTTAACCAAATAGCACTTACGCATCTTTGCTGTGCCAGAAACACAATTAGAGCTGTTCCTGTGGAATCAGAGATCATTGTTTCCTATACTTACATAGCAAAGAGAAAATTGAACTTACTATTTAAAGAACAATCCAAAATTATACTAAAACATACTGAATATATACGTATGCATATACTATTATACATATGTATGTCCATAAATTGTATAAAATGTATATAGATCTATAACATACAGTACTATATTTCTTCTTATATATGTTCAATTGCAACGCAACTGTGAGTAATATAGCTATAAAAATTTTTATTGTTTTCCATATGAATATTTTATATATAATAAATTATTTATTTCTGTACATCCACTTTTAAAAAACAACTTCAGCTATTACATAGTAATTCTGATGTTTTACAAAGTCCTAAGAACTTAATAAAAAGGAGCCAGTTTCATGTTGTTAAAATTCAAATGTTCACTGAAGAAATAATATATTCCTTCTGTACTATATTCATGTTTATTATAATGCAAATAGAGAAATATCCATTAGTTGTAAATGATGTTATAAATAAAGTTTCTGTCAAAAGAGTAGTATGAAAGTCAGAACTATAACATTTTCAAAAATTAATTTGGCAGGCTCAGAAAAAGTCTGACCCTAGAACCAGAGAAACTGTGTTCAACTTGCTTCTAGGAAAAGTACTGAAACTCTGAAATCTGTAAGCCATAGATTTAATGTCCTCCAAGCCTTCTCATAACAATGCACCTAGTAGACAACTTAGCCATGCAAAACTGTACATATTTAATTTTACCAGTTGATAAAAATTGTGTTTCTCGCTCACAGCCTTGACCAGATCACCTTGCCCCGCAGTGGCCCTCTCTGTCACAAGCAGACTCCTCAATCTCAGCTTCAAAGGCCTCCAGTTTTCCCAGCCTATTTCCTTTCCATGCAGTCACTCTTCTTCCAACCAAGAAATCTTTCATTCAGTGCTTTGATTCACTAACCCCTGTCCTTCACCCTTCCTATTTTTAAAATTCCAACACTGGCCGAGACCACTTGCAACAATTTACTTCTCCCCTAGAATCTGATACAAGCAGAACTTACTTCAACATCCATCTGCTTTTGTCAGCTCATTTTTATTTTTTTTTTTTCCCAGTACCTGGAATCAAACTCCGGACCTTATGCTTGCCAGGCAGGCACTTGTGCCACTGAGCTATATTCCCAGCACCTTCATCTTTATTTTTAAATCTAATGATACATGCCCTGAACAAGAGAATGTAAGAAGAAGACGGTTGTAACAAATTTCCTCAGAATTTTAGGCTTTTGTGTTCTATTAAACCTATGAGGTGTAACACAACAGAAAATAAAATATTTGCGCAATATTTAAAGATAAAAAAGAGATTCTGTTACATTTTATGCCTGCTGGTTGTAGGAGCTATGGATGATTTCACATGAGGACCCACATTAGGACTGGAAGAAATTGGGAAGGTTGGGCATGAAGTGAACAAGGACACAGACAGCCCCATATCACACCCCTGAAATGATAAGCTGACAATAAGAACTGAGCGGGAGTGGAAGCGCCTGGCTGTGGAAGAAAAACTGGGCAGCAGATAAGCACACTAACCCAAGTAGCACTAAGAGCAGTCCTGAGTTCAGCCTCCCAGGCAGATCGCCTTTGAATATAGCAGTACAGCTGGGAATACAGAGCCGCTCACCTCCACTCACCTGAACCCAGGCAATGCCTCAGCGCCAAGCTCTTTGACCTCTGTTCTAAGGCCTAGTATCCAGAGGCAGAGATAAGAATCACAGACCCCTAGAAAATTCCAAAATCCCAAACCAGGACACGTGAATGCCAAACTGCCAGCGTGACCTACTTGATCCTTTCTTCATGTGGAGCTCATTAAAGTTTCATACATATGGACTACATCTCATACAACCAATTATAACATTGTGAATTACAGAGAAGGACATGCACAGAAGACACAACTGAGATGACTTAGTACCCTGCTGACTGCATCATCAATAATGCTCTGTAAGACACGATGCAAGGTATCCCGGGCCAGGCACAGCATTTCAGATACCCAAGCCCGGGGGTTTGGCGCTCCTGCCATTTTCCTTTCTGCTGGCCTGTCTGCTCACTCTAATTCCACCCTTTAAAAATCATTAAATGTAGCTGCTTCTTCCTTATCGTGTGCTACATCTACACTTTATACTAAACACTCAGATGGGCACAAGACATTAGTGACATAAATCACTACCTCAGATTCAGTTTCTGAGAGTTCATTCCCCTTTCTGCAGCAAACACCATTATCTCCTTGCTTATTTTGTGGCCCCTGATACTAATCCTGTTGAGACCTTTATTTGCAACCCAGAAGGTTGGATTAGTTCCATCCCCTGTTTCCTAAAAGCATCTTCATTCATTCAGTTCAAAAATATATGGAGATGGGCACTGCAGTGCCCACCTCTGAACCCAGCTACCTGTGGGGCTGAGGCAGGGGAGCTCCGAGTGCAAGGCCATCCTGGGCAACTTTGCAAGTTCCTTTCTCAAAATAAAATGAGGAAGGACATGGGATATAGCTCAGAGCTCCCTGAGTACAGCAAAAGAAAGAAACTGAGCATCAGAGTTGTTTCGGTTGGATAAGACCCTGAAATGATAAGCTTCAGTTTCTTTCTCTATAAAATAAGGAAAATAGGGTATGCCTGCTAGGTAGTACTGAAAATTAAATGCAACAATGAACATAAAGTTTTTGACAGTATAAAGTTGGTACCCACCATGCATACAAAAATAGCTATTATTGTTATTGTTACTATTGGCATGCTTTTTAATAGATGGCAACTATCACTGTAACCTAACTTAAGCCATGACTTGAAAAAATTAATTTCTAAACCAATATTTAGCATTTCCTACCTTATGAAATACAGTGAACCACAGTTTTCCTGAGCTTCCTGTGAGTCCTTTTCAAATCTCCTAAATCATGAAGGGGTTGGCCTGTTTCATAATTAGCATCACCAAGGAAAACATGAGCAAGGAAGAAGTATAAGGTAGAGGGTTTGGTATTGCTGGGTCTGTGCTATAGTTGAAGGTGAGTACACTGAACCTTTGTCCCTGACTCCTGCGGGTCTCAGAAGGACAGATGTCATCAGAACTGGTTTTGCAAAGTGCCCTTTAAATGCCCCGAGCTTTTGTCCTCTTTCCTCTTGACTCCTTGCTCTGCACGACACATTTACCCTCCCCAATCTAGCCCTTGATTTTCATCCAACATCTACCTACTGACTTCTGCAATCTTGTCCCCTTAGTTCAAACTTCTCTCCTGAGTTTCAGGCAGAGACACCCAACGAATATAGTCAGGCAATTCATGGATGCACATGATTCTTTTCCCAAAGTTTCCTTTGACAAGTGGTATGAACACCACCTTTCCCTTCTTCCCAACCAAAGGCGTGCTGGCCGTGATTCCGCCTACCTTTTCTTCCCACAAGTGCACCAAATTCTCCAAGACGTGAGCTCTTGGGAACAGTGACCTCATCGCTCTTATTTGGTCCTGAATCCCCAGTGCTGCTCTGCTCAGCACAGTAGTGGTCACATGCACATTTATTTCGCCTGTGAATGGCGTGATGCTGTTCCACAACTGCCTGGTGAATGGAACTGTTTTTAAAAATGATGAGAAGCTATAGTTTTAGACTGAACCCCTG
This sequence comes from Dinomys branickii, assembly GCA_004027595.1. Lineage (NCBI taxonomy): Eukaryota > Metazoa > Chordata > Mammalia > Rodentia > Dinomyidae > Dinomys > Dinomys branickii. The sequence goes on along the minus strand of PVLD010000427.1, from coordinate 57,083 downwards.
CACTAAACACCCCACCCACAGTAAGGCCAAAACTCAATATGGAGTCACTCATGTTAAATGCCCTATAATTAAACTGAAATTTTAAGGAAGCACGCAAGTTCCCAAACTGATTAAATTTTCCTAAAAGCAGGAGATTCTGGTTTACCCAAGTCAGGGTAATAAATAGATGTTCTCTGCTTTTAGCCTCGTTTACTTTTTTTTTTTTTTTCTTGGTACCAGAAATCTAACTCAAGACCTTGTGCTTGCCGGGCAGGTGCTTATCCCACTGAGCTATCTCCTCAGCCATCTCTGCTTTGAACTCTTGACTAAAAGAAAAAAAAAGTAACTTAAGGTAACCCGGTATCCACCAATCAGGCGTTTTTCCCCTATTTTTACTTTATTTTTCTTTGTCTGCACTTTACAAAGCCCACTATTCTGTTACTACACTGTAGGAACTCTCCTGTGTTATACAGTGGAGGCTGCCCCTATTCATGAATCGTAAATAAAAGCCAATCCGACTATACATTTGTTGTAATTTGGTCTTTGGACATTTCTGATGACTGAAAATGGGACCCGAAACACAACTCCTGTCTCCCTGAAGCATGCAGAAGAGGTCTGCTGCTCACTCCTGAGGCCCTTTGATGTCTCGCTGGAGCCCTGAAGGTTATGGGATCCCCTTGGGTCTAACTCTGTTCTTTGCACTGAGTCCTCCAGACTCTTTGCTTTTTAAACCTAGGGTTAATTTGAGCTGTGAGGGGGTGCATGACCTTGGGGTGGGAACTAAAGGTTGCATTGTGCTATGGGAGACGATGTGACCTCTGGGGGTTTGTGATGGCGAGCTAGAACTCACTAGTGGGAATGGAAGTTGCACCACAGATAGGACTGAGCATCTCAGAGAGGATCAGGGCGCTAACTGTGTCAGACAGAAACCAGCATTAAATGGAAATTCCTGAAGGAGTGTGAATTCTGGCTTTTGGAAATTCATAGAGGTTTTGTGTTCTAGCTTCTGTTTTTTAGTATGGTTGGGAGGGGAAAATCATTGGTTAAGTTGGTCAAAGGGATCTCAACGGGAAAGCCATTGACTGGTGGACATCATTTGGGTACTTCAGTGCTGTTGGAGTGATGACCACTGAAAAATAAAATGACCTTGAGAGGATAAGATAGGCACAGAAGGGGGCAGCACCCATGAGCCACAAGACAGTGTCTGTGCCATGAGCCACACTGCGAAAGCATTCAGCCCTGCAACCTTTGAGCCAGCCTTGTAACATTTCCCCATCAGGCTTTTATTTTGACTATGAGAGGCCCAAGATTTGACGTACAAATGGAATCTTTAATTTCTACCTTATGGTATGCCTGCTTTTTACATGGATAAATGTTGGACTCTAGAACCTGCAACATACTTGTAAAAGTAGCAAAATCTTACTGATGATAATTTGAATTATAAAGACCCTTGTGTGGGATATTCCCGCTGAGCAAGACTGCTCACGTAAGTGTATTTTAAAATAAGGATTCCCAAATTGAGTCCAACCAGGGCTCTTTATTATGATACATGTGCTTCATTTAAGCTTCTAAAAATTTTTTTAAAAGTTTGGTCTCTTTAAAAGAAAAATTAAAAAGCTGAGCAACTAGTTAATAAGAAAAATTGACCTTGCCACCCTTTTGGATTACTTACTATCCCACCCTGAAGGTAAGAAAATCTAGTTGAAATATTCATAAAAGTCAGACAAAGTAGACTTGCTTCTTCTTTAGCATTGTCTATGCTGAGTTCACATGCATAGAAAACGCTTGGTCTGCTGTATGTGGTAAAGGGCCCCACCTTGAAATCAGTAATACAGTTCCAAAATGAAAACCAAACTAAAAGCCACATATCTGTCTAAACTTGTTCTCTGAAATACACCTTTCTTCCACTCCACCAGTTATTTTGAACAGGCTTCTAAGTTTTCTCCTTGTCTCATCTACATACTTCCTTATAAGACCTTATCATGAATTTCTGTGATTTTGTTGTTATTGTTGCTTCAACATCCAACTTGAATCTTTGTTTGTAACCTAAGTGACACCAAACCAAACTCTCCTCCTGGTCAGGGTCTGTAGACTGTAGCTATCCTGGTAAGCCCATCATGCAATATTGGAGTTTCTCACCACTCTCCAAAGAGAAACCTCCAGGCCACATTAGAGGAAAATGAATCAAATCCACTTTAACCAGAAGTGGATGCTCTATTGACCTATGCAAACTGTAGAATTTCAGATCTCACAATTTTGCCCACAGCCTCTATAAAATTAGTTTGAAGGCTGGCAACATATGCTAAACTCTTTCTTGGAAAGAAAAAGCTTGAAATTTTTTTCCATGCCCAAACTTTGAGATGTAAAATTTCCACCTAGCTCTCTTTTTGGAAGTAGAAATTTAGGATTACCAAACTCATGATTGGTTAGGTGATGGGAACAGATAGAGTCTGAAAGGGAGAGAGAAATTGGAAAATGATAAATGAAAAATCTTAACGGAAGCTCTAAATCCTGCTTACCAGTATGTTTATATATGTCTGAGTGTGTGTGCGAGCTGCGCTTGTATCTGTGATATTTCTCTAACTTGGGCAATGTTGCCAACATTTATGAAGAGCTCTCTCTATCTTCATGTAAAACATAAGAAAATAAATCAAATATTTTCTCAGAAAATCAGAAACTGACTCAAAGGCCTTTTAGTTTACAGATAATCATTAGTAAACAAAGATAATTTTTAAATGATTGTAAAATAGAAACAGGAATCCCTCCGCAGTGTCAGTATTAATTATAATACTAGAATACACTTTATAAGCCTGGATTTACCAAACAGGCTTGTATATTCTAAATGTTTAAAGTCATAGTACTATGATTCCATCCTAAGAGCAGAATGAAAAATAAATTTAATTGCTTGATGCATGACACTTACAGATATAAAAAGAGAGAGAAAAACCATGTTGAACTTTATAGTTTCTTTGCTTCTGTGATATTTTTGATACTTTTCTGATTTGACAACAAAATAATTTAAGATTATGGCCTTTAGCAATTCAAACAACTATTAAAATTAAATTAGATGCACATAAGTGGGATAAACATTTATAAGTAAATTTTTTCATAATTTCAAGTTTTTTTCAATAACTTGAAATCTTAGTTAAGTTAAACTAAGTAATAAATATTGATCTCATGCCTGAATCATTTCTAAAATATCAAAACATTGATTGATAAACAGAAGTTTAAAGTGTATTTACTTTCATATCTTATTTTTAATGGCACAGAGAAGTAAAATAGATTTGTATCTATTAATAAAAATGAGAAACTGAGGAAACATGTTTAAAAATTATGAAACAGAGAACACTAATGTAAGAGTTTGCAGTGGTTACTGGTTTTTGCTAAATACTGTGGTTACTAAGCCTTAAAATATATAAGTAATAAAATTGACTCTCAGAATTCATGGAAGATTGGCTCCAGAACTCTGGACGGATACAAAAATCCAGACACTCAAGTGCCTTATTTAAATGACAATGTAGTTACCTATAAACCACATGTAGCCTTCTATATACTTTAAATCATCTCTGGATTACTTATCATTTCTAATATGGTACAAATAATGTGTGGATGACTGCTATATGTTATTACTTAAGTAATACCAAAAAAACTGTATATGTTTACTACAGATACATTTTTCAAATTGTGCTGATCCATGATTTTTTGAATCTGTTAAGGTACAACCCAAAGAAATGGAGAACTAACCATATAAGTAATTTAAAGTGCTAAAAATTGTACAAGGAACACTCCGTACAAAGTAATATGGATTTGATAAGAAAAAAATATGAAGACTTTTTTTGCTGCAAAAAAGTTCATGGTTATTCTTCAAAAGGTTAAAACAGGTTTCTGAAAATTGTATCTTTGGTAGTCCAAACTGTTGGAGATTAAATGGAGTTGTTCATAAAGCTTTATTTCAAAATTAGCTTTAGAATTAATCTTCTCTAATAAAAGGAAATGTTCATTAGAGTACTGATCTGAGAATGTAATTTTTTTTCCTTTAAGTAATTGGACTAGGATACAAATATTTTGTTTTATCAAAATACTTTTTATTCCTTAAAAATTGATTTTAAAAACTGAATCTTCTGAATATTAAAAGAATTCTTGTTCACAACTGCAACAATTTCTGGACCATATTTGCCTTTTCTCCTGTGCTGGGAATCAAACGCAGTGCTTCGCACAAGTTAAGCAAGTGCTCTCCCATCCCTGGGCTATACCTGCAACCCCTGCATCTGCCTTTAAACAAGATTCTGTTTAGTCAAGGGTTTCAAATACTTCTTAAAATAAGATTTTAAATATCTCAAATTTACTTTGAGATTGTTCAGCTGGTAGTTCTAAGGCTTTGAAGGATGTACTTCCCCCTTCTAAAGGATGTGTTAAATAGCGGCTGGCACTAGAATTCAGTAATAGAATGCACATTTAATGTGCGGGACACTTAGTGTTCAATCTCAAGCACCTGCTTCTCCAAAGTAAGGCTTATCTGATGGTGTAAATTATACGGAAAGCATTGTCAGATTAAGTCATGCTAAGCCTTCTGGATATTTATGGGTACGTCAGGGACAGAAGTGTTCCCAAAATTGCAAGAGAATCCCAGCAATCTGTTATCAGCCTTAATTCTGGTTCTTATGTTAAAATGTAGTAAGTCATATAAACAAGCAGATTTCTCTGGAAGTCGCATCGTTAACCATGACCAATGTAGATTCTGTTATCCACAGTCAATTGCTCTATTTTTATGCTTTTCTGAAAGTTGAGGTTTTTGCTTGGTTGGTTGGTTTTGTTTTGTTTTGTTTGCCAGCAACTATAATTCTTTAGTGTACATCTCTAAGGAGATTTATGGAAAGCATTTTGACAAGTACAGATTTATGTTAATTTTAAAATCATACTATAGAACTGAGTAAAACATTCCAGAACGCCCATGAAGCAACTGATGGAATCATGAAACTGCTGAACAAGATCAAGCAGAACAAGAATTAATTATGTGAGCCTGGATAAACTGATGAAGATTTATGATATTTGTAATGGTTTCCTTATTTTGTATTTTGTTGATTCTTTTCATATTTTGTTTTGCAGCTTTAAGGAAACCTTTTTTCCTTTAAACTATCTGTAATTTACAACAGTTTTATTAAGCATACTCTGTGAACAAAAATTAAAGAATTTAGCTTTTCTCCCTGCCTGATTTCATCTTCCAGAATTCCAAAACTGTTCAAGAATATTCTCATATGCATGTATTCAATGAGAACATTCTCCTTCTACAACAGGATACAGTTAGCAATACACGTACTATTACCAGGTTTTTTTTTTTTAAGTTAATGGTCTTTTTATGGGGGAAAAAAACCCACTAGCAATCACAACTTGGAATGGATGTAAATTGTAATTTCTTAAACAGCAATGTTGATGGTTGTGCTGAAGTCCACAGCCAGAGCCTACTCTGCCGGCTCCAAATCATAGTTCAGAAGGTTTTCAAAACAGAGTCCAAAGATGCTCCCTTGTAAAAGATTTCTTATTAAAAATGTATGAGCATGTGACAACCTGCCACCCATTTCACTTTAGTGCAATGCATACATTGCCACACCATTGTCACCATGGGTCAGAGCACAGGGAAGTACAACAGGATTGTCGTACCACTGGGGCTACATCTGGACAGTTTATCCTTCACCCATTTTCTGCACATCATTCTGAGGTAAACCAATTTTAAATGTGTTGTTTTTTTTCAGTAAACCAGCCATGACAATTTATAGTAACAAATTAAACTTGGCCCCATCTGAACAGGTTTTGAATTCATTTTTCATTTTTTGATTTTAATACAAATGCTTGGCCATGCTCAGTCATCAAGCTGTGTGCATGATAAATGGGCCAGCCCAAACTGTATTCATCATTAGCAAATGGAACTTTAAGGAGGCCACTAAGTGCTTATCATAATTAAGGTAGTAGAATTATTTATATTGTAAAACTGACGTGTAACTTCATCTTTAGGGGACAGGACACCAAACAATACATGCAGATTTTGTGTGTGGACAGAAGGTACTTTTGACATGCAGTTTTGCTATAAGGAAGCAGAATGAATAAATGAATTTTTTTCCTTTTTTTTTGCAAGAGGTAAGTAAAAGATTCAATTTGATTCTACTAGAGAGTGGAAAAAGCAGTTGAAAGTAGGTCTTCATGTTGCAGTCATCATCTCTGTGAATTCTTCACAGTTGGCTTGTCCATCTCCATCAGTATCTGCTTCTCTGATCATTTCATCTACTTCTTCATTTGTTAGTTCTTCTCCTAAGTTTGTCATGACGTGACGTAGTTCTGCTGCACTGATGTAACTGTTTCCACTCTTGTCAAAGACTTGGAGTGCTTCACAGATTTCTTCTTCGCTCTCTGTATCTTTCATTTTTCTAGCCATCAGGATCTGATACTAAAGAATGTACATAGGACGAAATCCTAGCTACTACAGGTAAAGTCTAAAGCCTGCCCTTGTTTGGCTTGTTAATGAGAAGCTTTTAAAAGTTTGAGTTGAGAGTCTTTATCAAAACTGCAGCAAAGCAAACTTTAAAAAGAGCTTACATGGTCAATCACTACTCTTACCGCATTTATGTAAATAAATCAGGCCAGCTTCAATGAAACAAGTGTATTCTGCAAACATGTTATTCTTGGCAGAAATGAGAGTGACTGTAGAGAATGAAATGGCATTTCAGATGGAAAAAAATATGTTACATCTATTGTTAGGTGACAGCCCGTATGTTACATCTATTGTTAGGTGACAGCCCCATTCAACATTTTTGAGGTATTATTATCTACCTGTCACTTAGACTAGATCCTGAATTTTCTAGATTCCTCCAATCTCATTTTCTGTCATGGAATTGATAAAAGTAAAAATGTATCTGTTCCTGAAGCTGAAGTAAACAGCTGGGTGTAACTCTCAGGTGACAACTCTCATGCCTAATGTATGAGACATGGAGAGAATTAATGAAAATGCTGAATGGTATAACCACAGACATTCAAACTGCAAACTAGGATGAGAAATTGATGGTTTCATTCAGTGGACGGCTTTTCCTAATACAGCAGAACAAGACTCCATCATAATGATACTCTAAGCCCTCTTGATTTGTTTTTGTTTATACGTACCTCTTTCACTTGGCAGGATAATTTTACAACTAACATTTTATAATCTGTAGTTTCTATCAGTAACTGGATGGAGTATTGGATTTATCCTATCAAACTTGAATCTTTAAAAGACCTAAAAGACTCTGGTGCACCTGCTGGCTAACTTTACCAACAAACTTAATTCAACTGTTCATATTTGACTTGTCATCTCTTTCTAGGGTTTAGATTTCTAGACGCTTTTGTTATTGCTTCTATTTTCAACCTAACACAGTCATGGGATATTAGAGAATGGAACTCCTGCCAATTAGTTCACAAGGGAGGATTCTGCACAGTGGCTGACACTTTTTGTTGCACAATGGGTATAACAGAGACTCAGTGGCAAAAAAAAAAAATAGCAAATAGGCTCCTTGGTTGAAATGCACAGACTCCTCATGTAGATCCTTGTTTGAGCTATGCAATTTTAGTTGGCTTGGTTCTTGTCTTGGTTACTCTTCTCTCGTTGCTGAGACAAAATACCCAATGCCCAAATTGAAGGAAGGAAAGGTTTATTTAGCTTACAGTTTGTGGAGGTTTTAGTCCATACTTGGCTGGTTCAGAGGCAGAGTGGCGCGAGGCAGAGTGGTGCAAGGCAGAGGGCAAACTGTTCAGGGCAGCAGAGCACAGCAAAAACCACCAGAGCAAAAGGGAGGAATGGCTGCAAGCAGCCTCCTTTTCTTCCCTACATTGTAAACAACCTACCCCCACCCAGGGGATGTGTAGCTCTCACACAATCTCCATGCCCTTCTCTTCCACAGGCTCAGGATGTGTACAAAGTAAGCACCCCAGCTTCCTCCTGAGTCACTCAGCTAAACCTCTAGATTCCCCAAGTTGACACAATGTATCAACCATAACAGTGCTTAAGGACCCTGACTAAGCATTACACACCAAATACTTGATGTTATCTTTTTATATATTTATTTATGTTACTGAAGATTAAACTCAGAGCCTTTACACTGAGTTACATCTCCAGCTTTTAAAAAAACCTATTTTAGAGGCAGGATCTTACTAATTTGCTAAATTGCCCCCATTAGGTTCAAACTTGTGATTCTCTTGCTTCAGCCTCACAGTGTGCTGGAATTTGATGTGCACCACCATACTCAGCCCAGTGTGCCACAGCTTATCCAAAGTTTTAAATGTTTGCAATCAGTCATGCATCAAACATAAAATGGTCTCTATTTGTCCAAAATGACAAAAACCCAAACAATGCATGATATCAAGATACCATAATCGTTGAATGACTTGTTGAGACTGTAAACCCAAAATGATGACAACTGAGAGTAGCACTAATGTCCTAAGTTTTGGTCATGACCTCAAGAGTGTGATCAAAAGGGAAAAATCAGTAAATAAAAATTATGGGAAATTATACCCAGCTAAAATTCAAAATAGAGCTAGATTTGTTAATGCCACATAATCAATCAAAGGCTTAAAAAGCAGTTAGATTTCAAACAGACCCATTTGCTGGAAAGCAGGAGGTACTAGTCTATTCAAGTCAGTGTAAAGTCCTCTGTGCTTTAACCCCTGTGAAAAGGTAACCAGATGTAAGCCAATCAGTTTTTTTCCTATTTTTCTGTTTCCTTGCTCCCATCTTCCAAAACCCACTATTCCACTATTACGCAGACCTCTTATTCCACTTTGCAGAATGGAGGCTGGTCCGATTCACAAATCACAAATAAAAGCCAAATAGTCCATAACTATGTTTGTTGTAATTTTGTCTCTTGACAGAGTAAACACATTGCTTTGAGTTCTGAGAAACCAAGGAAAGTAAAAGTAACTCTCATTCACTTAAATCTAATACTGTAATTTGTTCATGTAAACAGGACTATTAAGTCATATGAAATAGTTTTGTTTTCCATGAGAAAAAGAATATACCATTTATTTTATTATGATGTTTAAATGTTAGTCCTCTGGCTGATGACTTTCACAGTTAAGCAAGACATTTTTCAGTCTTCATATTATATCCTTTAAAATCTGTAAAACTCCTCTATTCAAAAGCTATACTTAGCAGGGAGTCTTCTGAAATGTCAAATGGAGTAAATTGGAAACAGCTTAATACCCCAAAAGCATAATATTTCATCAAATCCTATGGAGTAAAAGCCAGATCCCATGGGACCCCTGGCTGAATGTGTTAGACAATTTCAGAAAGTATTAACTCTTTCAAACTCTCTGTACCCTCGTTGGTGGACAGGAGTAAGCTGTCAAATGCTCCCCAAGACTTTTGGGGAGTCACCTTTTCATCTCAAACATTCTGTGGTTTCCACTTGAATTAGTTGTCATAGAACAGGGTTCTGAAGGACAGATGGGCATTCTTAGTAGGAGTTATGTGGCCCGGCATTTTTCTTGGTGTCAAGTCTCCAGTCAAATTAACTTGCATTGCTTTGCTTCATAAAAATAGCATAACTGTGCTATGAATAACAGAAATAAATTAAAAGACAGTGCATTCATGTCTGCATCTGTATTTGACTTCCAAAATGAGAGACTTCAAGAAATAAAAATATTTTGAGTCTCTTTTATTTTTATCACTACTATTCTGCACTGCCAGATCTAGTTCTCCAATTAGAATTCTTCCAGAAGAAAGACTTATTTTCAGTACAAACTCTCAGCCTAAGTTAATCCAAGTATTTTTGACATCTTGTCCAACATGACAGAGTAAACCTCCAAATCCCTCCTCACCAGGTCAATGTTGGCATTTGTAAAACAGATAACCACTTGTTTGGCCCTGTGTTGAGATTTATTCAAACTACCTACCATAAAAGGAAAGATAGAATGTTTCCACAAAGAAAATAATGTGTTTGGGGCATGTGACTGATGCTTATCTAATGACAAATTGTAAGGTTAAATGAATGGCATTTGCTTTAGATATATATAGTCATATGCTACACGGAGATATATTATAAACTATCCTATATAACATGCATTTTATGCAGTAAGCCCTTCATTTCTTTTGTGAACTTAATACTTTAACTCTAGCTGCATAGCTGCTAGTTAAGTGAAATAATTTTTAAGTGAGTGGTCTTTGTACACAGAGCCACCCTTTGGTGCTAATTTGAATATTATTAAGTTAAATGTACGCAGAAATCCTGTTTTCTCCTTTCAAGATGTGTGCACTGTGCTTTATAACAGTAATGTTCTTAGGTCTTTGAACTCTTAACAGATGCAGATTTAAATAGGTTTAGAGCACAGCTCTAGCAATTCCTACTTCTACCACCATGAGCAAATAATTTAACCTCACTAAGTCAATTTTCTCATCTACAAGTAGCTCAGGGAGTTTTGGCTGCTGTGACAATATGCCACAGACTTGGTGCTTATATTAGCCAGTTTTCTCATTGCTGGATAAAATACCTGACACCTGTAAATTAAAACAGGAGGAGTGATTGCCAAAAGGGAGTAACAGAAAGGAATTGGACCCAATTAGTACCAAAACCCAGCAGGGCAAACATTAAAGCCTGTAGCTCTGAGTCCAAAACAAGATATGTGGGGGCAAGATGTAACCTCCAAAGGCCTTAGACAGCCCGGCGCCCAGAGGCTTGCTGGCTCCACATGGCCTCTCTCTTGAGCGGGCTCTGCTCACTGCCTACAGGTTTCCTTAGAAGACATTACTGCTGTCTTCAATTGCTTGGGTTTGTATCGAAGGTTGAACTTCACTCTTGCAGGTTCATGAATCTGGGCTCCTGGCAGAGACTGTGACCCTGTCAAATCACATTTTCTGACTTCTTGGGTCTTTTGAAAATGTGGTGGGAAGCTCCACAACCCCATAAATCTTGCATTCTACATGCCTGTATGTCTAGTACCACATAGACAAAATAAAATTCTACTGTCAATTGGGTCAGTAGATGGATACCCTATAAGCATGATTACAGTGGCCTCTGAGTGCCTGTTTGGCTGAATTCGGAGATATACTCTCTTCAGCAGCTCTGAGTGAGCAGAGTAGTAAATATTTTCAAGGAGCCTGGATAATTTCTGAGATATCTTCAAGGCATCTTTCCTATTGTCCTAATGCAAAGTGTTGGCTTCCTTTTAACGGTGCTAATCACTTTAGCAATCCTTCTCTCTTAGGTGTCAATTTTATGGTTGCTTCTTTTTATAGACAAGCTGCAAATTTTTCATATAATTTGGCTCTATTCTTTACTCCCCATTCTTACTATAAATCTGGATAAAAGCAGTGGGCAAAACCTATGTCACTACCTCAATAAGGGGCTGCCTTGAAATCTCCTTGGCTGTCTTTAAGTTCAGACTCATACAAAGTCTTAGGACATGGAGGGCTGCGGGAGATAGCTTAGCGGCACAGCACATGTCTGGCAAGTGCAAGGTCCTGAGTTCGATTTCTGATACCAAAAATGGGACATGGAAAAAATGAAGACAAGTTCTTTGTCAGAATGTAATGTGCATGGCTTCTAGTGCAATTCCCGGTACAGTCCTCATTCCCATCTGAAACCTAACAAGCCTGGGCCCTACTGCCCATATTCCTATTATTCTAGTCTTCTGGGCTCCAACCAGAACCACTGTCTTAGTTACTTTTCTCTTGCTACTTGAACAAACTACCTGACACTCAAAATTAAGGGAGGAAAGGTTTATTTAGCTCACAGTGTATACAGGCTTCAGTTCGTATCAGCTGGCTGCAAGGTAGGGTGGCACGGCAAAGGGACAACCACTCATGGTGGCTGCAGTGTCAGAAAGCAGCAAAACAAACAAGATAAAGGGAGGCAAAAAGGGAGGAGAAAGAGGAGCCTCTTTCCCTCCGTTATACTGTATGCAGACTGACTACCTGCCTCAGGGCTGGTGCAGCACTTACACCACCAATTGCTGCTCTAGACAATGAACTAATCACAAAGTCTATATTCAGCCACTTCCAAAAACTTTGCTCCCCATGACTACAAGAGGATTTAGGGGAGACATCCAGACACAAACCATAACAATCACTCATGAAAATCTATGTATAGAAGATCTAGGCTTTCTCTAGCCCGGTTCTCCAAATTTTCCCAACGACTCCCCTAAACAGGTCCAAAAGTTTCTGAACTACATGGTTAGATGTATTCAGGGCAATGACTGTCCCTCGCTGGTACCAAGTTTCTGTAAGAGTCATCTTTCCTGTTAAGCTGCAACTTAAAGAAGGAGAGGCTGATTTGGTTTGTGGTTTCAGAGGTTATAACCCATGTCAGCTGGCTCCAGTACACAAAGTTAATGAGAGAGAAACTGGCAGAAGAAACCTGTTTATCTCATGGTGGCTCCAAGCAAAGAGAAAGCAAACAGGAAGCAAGAAGAGAGAGAGAAGTACCCTGCCAGGTCATGCTCGTAGTGATCCACCTCTTCCAACTGGCCCCTTCTAAGAGCACATTCAATTTCAAATTCATCAGTGGACTAATCCAAGGATGAGTACAGTACCTCTGTGATCCGATCACCTTCCAAAGGCCCCACATCTGAACACAGGAAATCATGTGGAGACATCTTATATCTAATCACATCAGTGGGTTAAACAACATTTATTGCTCCCAGTTTTGAACTCAAATCAGAATGCCAGCATGTTGAGGTTCTTAGCCAGGTCCTCCTCCTGGTTATGTCCCTCCAATGGCCTGTGGTGCAGCAGGGTAGGGCAGACAGCTCTAGTCCCTTTTCTTTTGAGACCACTAATCTCATCCTACAAGCTTCACCTTTAAAACCTCATCACTTCCAAAAGTCTCACCTCCTAATCCTACACCAGACTGTTGGTGTTTCAACGTATGAATTCCTGGGGATACAAATATATAATTATTTTTTAAATTCTGTAACAAGCTTAACTATATTCGTAAGGGCTTAGCTTAAAATTAATTGATTTCCTTCCATAAATACATGATCAAAATACCATTCCCACAGATTTCACTGGCCTCTAGCATTTAGTCACCCCTTGATCATAATTACTCAGCACTTCTCTGATAATATTTATCATGTATATTGATACAATAGCTTGTGTTTGTCTTCCTTGTGCCTGTTTTCAAACATATCATGAAAGAAGCACAACCAGAATAATATGCACTTCTGCAACAGCCATCTTCTAACTGTGGAATGTGCTTCCATTAAACAAAGGCTTTCCAAGGGTATATACAGGTAGATATAATATTTGGGGGATTAATTTTTATATTTTTTAATTTTCCCTTTTCTACAATTACCTTCTTAAGACCACAAGAGGGACGAAGTCATTAAAGTTTTCCCCTTTCCCAAATTCCTTTTCTTTTTAAGTTGATAAAACAGAAAAAAATGCCTCTTAGGAGGTGTGATCAGGATATATGGTGAAAGTCTAAATTTTAGAAGATTACTGCAGTAAAATACACAGTTATTAATTTTTCCTCAAAATATGCCCCCCTCACTTCAAATACATCCTACTGTTCTTGTTAGAAAAGCAAAATTTTAAGTTTTCAGAGAAGATAGGTGACTTCCAGGAGTTTTGAGTAGCAGTTTAGATTTGACTACAAATTATAGCATGACATATTTTAAGAGAAAAATGTTCTGTAACCATGTGATTTTGTTGGTAGTTATGAAACTCTTTGTAAGTTAAAATTTGTAGAAATGTATAGAAGAAAAAGTAAATGTTATGCATGTAAATCTCAAAATAAAGTTAGCCTATTTCTGTGAGTTAATAACTGACAAAGTCCATCATTGAAGATTGTTCTTACCAAATGGTTACATTTTAAATAGTCTGAATGAGAAAAATTAACAGCCCTAAAATTTTGACAAGTCTTTAAAGTACACAATAATATGAAAAGTACTTTATCAAAAACATCCCAATTGAGAGAGGCAGTTTGTGCTCACTGTTACAGTGGCCTGCACCTGGCTCCTGTGTGCAGCCTGAACTGAGTGGAGAAGCAGAATCAGGCGGGCCACAACCTGCTGACATCACGGTTCCCAACTGAACTCTACCAAGAGAACCAGGTATTTCCCATCTACCTTCTGGGGGCAGAGCAGGTGACCCACAAACCTGCCACCATTACTGTCTGACTTTTTACCCTCCATGAGCCTGATGCAGACAGAAGATCCTCACTCAGAAGGCCTTCGAACTGCTTTCACCAGGGTTCACATGTGAGCCCTCCCTACATGTGCCCAGCACTGAGTGGAGTACTAGAGTGGGTGCTCCATAAGCTGGGGGCACTACGGTTTGCGTCTGGGCTTCACTTGAGCCCTGACCTCCCGGAGATCACAGACAGAGGAAGTCTGTGATCACTGTTGGTGCAGCCCACGTCTGGATCTGTGTGCCTCCTGAACTGACTGGAGAAACAGAATCAGGTGGTTCACAAACTGTTGACACTGCAGCTCATGTCTGGGTTTTGCCTGTATCCTGAACTTCCTGGGGTCACAGGACCACTAGTTCTGCATTATGCCACCAGTGCAACCATTTTCTGGGTCATACACATGCCCTAAACTGTGAGGGGTTGCTGGATCATATCATCTGCCATGAACTGACATCACAGTTCACATCTGAGACATGGAAGAAATACGTACACTTCACTATCTACCAGAAGACCCCAGACTAAGCAGCTCATCTCAGGGGACACTGAGCAGCAGGCCTGACCACCAGGAAAACTAGGACCACTAGCAAACTTTACTGAACTGCTAGAGAAGAGGGAGACTGACCATTCTACCTCTGGCATCAAATATGACACAGTGAAAGACTAAAACACATTCTCAGAACTCCACCCAACTCAGAACAACTCCAGGAGACACTGACATAGCACAACTTCCTAACACACACCTGGAATTGCTGAAATGATTACAATGGAAGCAAAGAAACCACTCCATTAGGCCAAAGAAGAGATCAGATCAGACATAATCTCTCAGGCAAAAAAAGGAAGGACAATAATGATGAAAGAAATGCTCCACACATCTAGAGAAGAAACAGATAAAAGAAATAGATGAATACAGGTGATGAATGGAAATGTTACATGAACAATATCGGAATGAGTCAGAATGCATAAAACAGACTCGGAGAGATTTGCAGGAAATCAAAACTTCCACTGAAAGCTTGAAAAACCAGCAGAATGAAGCTGAACATAGAATTTCAGATCTTGACAGTATGGCACCTAGTGATTGTGAAAGGCAGGATCTCTTAAAATCAGCAAGGATCCAGGAAAAATCAATCCAACAGCTGCAAGATGAGGCAAAGAGAAATAAAGTCAGATTAATAGGAGTCAATGAAATAGCAGGAGGTGAGAAAAATGACATAAAAAGCATATTTGCAGAAATAATAGAAAATTTCCCAAGCATGGAAACAGACTAAGATACAGGTAAATTAGACATATAGAACTCCTACCAGTCATAACCATAATAACATTACACCCAGACATATAATAATCAAGATCCCAGATCTCCAGCAAAAGAACAGAATACTAAAAGCTGCTGGAGAAAAGAAACAGATCACAACTAAAGGAAAGCCCATCAGATTCATGGCAGACTTCTCCACACAAACCATCCAATTGAGAAGACCTTGGAGCAAAGTGTTACAGATCCTAAAACAAAACAGCTTCGAACCAAGATTGATGTATCCTGAGAAACTATCCTTAAAGTTTAATAGAGAAATAAAATATGTCCATGACAAAGAGCAACTGAAGAACTTTATAAGTGCCAAACCATCCTTACAGAAAGTACTAAATGACATTCTAGACGGAGAAGAAAATAAGTGCAATTTCAAGAACAACAATAGAAAGGAACCCTCAAGAAGACCACACAATTAAACAGGTAGAAAAAGTAAGAAACCCACAGCAAGTACATAACATGACAATGATAGGCCAACATGTACTAGTTATAACCAAAAATTTAAATGGCCTCAATTCACCAGTCAAAAGAAGTAGACTGGCAGAGTGGATTAAGAAACAAAATCCAAGAATATGCTGTATACAGGAAACACATTTTACTTAAAATGAAATCCATAGACTGAAAGTCAAAGGATGGCAAACAATCCTTCATGCAACAGGAACTCAGAAAAAAACAAGAGTAACTATTTTGTTTGCAGACAATGTAAACTTCAACCCAAGAACAATCAGAAGCGATAAAGAAGGTCACTACATACTTGTTAGGGGAAAACTGCAAGAGGAAGACATAACAATCCTAGACATGTATACACCAAATATTGGAGCATGAAACTACATAAGAAAACTCTTAACACACACAAAAACCCATATAATTAATAACACTATTGTATTAGGGGACCTCAACACCCCTTTGACACAAATAGATAGGTCAACTGGACAAAAAATCAGCAAAGATATAACAGATCTGAGCCAAATCAATGAACAAATGGACTTAGTAGATGTACACAAAGTGTTCCACTCAACATCAGAATACACATTTTTCTCAGCTGCACATGGAATTTTCTCTAAAATAGACCATATTCTAGCCCACAGAGCACACCTACCTAAATGGAAAAGAGTTGAAATTATTCCATGCGTATTATGTGAACACAGTGCAATGAAATTGGAAATTAATGACAAAAGGAACTCCAAAAGCTCCACGAACACTTGGAAATTGAACAACAACCTCCTGAACAACCAATGGGTCACAGAAGAAATTAAAGAAGAAATTTAAAAATACCTACAAACAGATGAAAATGCAAATACAACCTACTGGACTCTGCGGGATGCAATGAAAGCAGTTCTCAGAAGGAAATGTATAGTGATGAACATACACATAAGGAAAACAGAAAGAGAACAAATAAATAGCCTAATGCAGCATCTCTAACTTTTGAAAACAGAAGAACAAGTCAAGCCCAAAGCCCAAAGAAGGGAGGAGATTATAAAGATCGGGGCAGAAATCAATGCGATTGAGATGAAGAAAACACTACAAAATAAATGAATCAAAAAGTTGGTTCTTTGAAAGAATAAATAAAATAGATAAACCCCTAGTCAATCTTATCAAAAAAAGAAAAGAAAGAACTCAAATTCATGCAATAAGGAATGAAAAGAATGAAATTACTACAGATTCTACAGAAATTCAAAAGATCATTAATAACTACTTTGAAAATCTTTACTTCCTTAAGATAGAAAACTCAGAAGAAATGGACAGATTCCTGGATATATATGAAATACCAAGGTTGAGTCAAAAAGATAAAAATCCTGAACAATCCAATACCAATTAATGAGATTGAAAATGTGATTAAAAACTTACCAACAAAGAAAATCCCAGGCCCTGATGGATTCACAGCAGCATTTTACAACAATCTTTTAGAGAAGATTTAATGCCAACACTCCTCAAACTCTTCACTGAGTATTAGATAAAACAATTGTGGTAGTTTTATATAATGGACTATTACTCAGCTATAAAGAAAGATAAACTTGAAGCTTTTATAGGTAAATGGTCACAACTAGAGACCACACTCATAAGTGAAATAAATCAGGCCTGCATGTGTAAGCAATGTATTGTATCACTAGTGTAAGAACCTGAAAGAGCAAATAAAAACTACAAGGTATGATGGACATTGTGAAATGAAAGGAAAATGCTCAAAAGTAAAGGACAACTGGAGTGTGGGAAAAGAGAAGGGAAAGAACTGGAAATCGTGTATGTATGTATATACAGGATAGCTAACAGTTGTACTACTGTCTTCTATTGCTTTACTGAAAGGAACAGTTAATGATTATTTGTTTGATCAATATTTCATGTGTATGTGTCTATTTATTTTCCTGAGAAACCACTTTGAAGATATCAATACATAATACAACAATCATTGTTAATTTCCTACCACTTTGTCTGTAATTCTGTATTTTTTTTTGTTCTTATGCTATTTTGTAAATGGATGTCTGTTTGTTAATATGTTTGCCTTCTTTTATTTTTAAAATAAATTTTTAAATCTCAATAGAAAAGATTAATTGAAATTAACATTTCAATTTCCCCAATTCTTCATGAGTGTACACAGTTATACAAAGAATATCTAAGTAATAGAACAATAAGCATCTAAATCCTTGTAGTGTTACCAGAAATGGAGAACAAGAATGACCTGACTGCTAACAACTTCATTCACAAGTGCTGTGTGATTCCAAAACTAGAAAGAAAATCTAAAAGCTATCATTTAATTGTTAAAGATAATTTTCATAATGGATGATTACTCTGTGATTTTTACATTAAATTGGTAAGTTATTCAAATAACAATGTTACTATTACAGTAAAACTATTTTTATTCTTGTTTTTTAATTGTTTGAGTAGTTTTCAAAGGGCTGCTATCTATGCAGAAAAAACAAGAATAGTATTGATGTCTGATACATTCTTCACCGGTCACTGTGTTTTGACTTTTTAATTTTTTTTTTTTTTTGTGGTACTGGGGATCGAACTCAGGACCCTGCGCTTGCTAGGCAAGCGCTTATTCCACTGAGCTATATCCCCAGCCCCCTTTTTTTTTATTTTTTATTTTTATTTTTTTGGCTGTACTGGGGATTGAACTCAGGACCCTGCGCTTGTAGGCAAGTGCTTATTCCACTGAGCTATATCCCCAGCCCCCAGGTCACTGTGTTTTGAAATTCTGCTTTGTTTTTACTGTTTTTGTGTTGTTTTCATTTTGTCTTGGTTGTTATTTTGTTTTATCTTTAAGATAAAAAAAGAAATAACACACTAAGGTATTAATTTTTAGTATTATATTTAAGCTTAATAATTTAAAAATTCTAATAGATTTAAATCATGATTATTATATAAATTGATAAAAAAAAGCGCTGACATTCAGTATCTAGTAACTCAAGGAATTTTGCTTCATTTTGTTTTGAGACTACTTTCACTATGTTGGCTAAGCTGCATTTGAACTACCAATCTTCCTCCCAAGTGGCGAGAATTACAGGTACATATCATCACGCCCAGTGGGGGGAAATTTTTTTAACTAATAGTTCACATTTTTATATATTTTGTTCTAAAGGTGTAGGACAGGGCAATAAAAATAATTATAGGCATTAAAACGTTATTAAACCAGAATGAATTTCTGTAAGAGAAGGGAAATGGAAATGAGTTCAGGGAGAAAAAGGAGCAATGTAAATATTTGCTAAATGGTATAAGACGAGCTTATAAACTTTAAACAGTCGATGAGAGCCAAGTTACTATGCAATTTAAACTCCACTGCACACATTTAAAAGAGTAATATAACAGCTTCGTTTTAAAATGGCAATTGCTATAATATCCTTTAATTTGCATTCTCTGTCATTATTTAAAATGTGTATATATTGAAATAAAATACTTAAGATGTATGTAATTTCTCAAAATCCTTTGAGAGCAACACAAAAATATTTGGAAGAGCACAGTTCCCACACACTACTGTTATACCACTTCCTTGATACAAGCATCACTCATTCTGTTTCAGTGTGTTTGGGGCTCCAACACAGCAAACACACAGATCAAGCAGACGGAAATGGAGACTTCAAATTACTGTCCAGTTGCTCAGCTCATTGAAGTTGCCATTGTAAAGACTGCTGTGCTATTTGACGCAATGCAGTCTCAATTTCACCCGCGTTTTGAAGGTTCTAATGTGATGATTCTTAATAATTTGTTAGTGTCAGCGGACAGCTCAGAGTTTAGAGTTTAACCTCTGGAACGTCTGAATTACAATGCAGCTGCCATCTGACTATAGCTCAATTCCAAGAACTGTTTGACCTTACTGCACTATGTCCACCAAAAAGACATACGTTGTATCCTATCTTTCTTTATCAAAGAAAAGAACAGCAATTTTTTTCAACTGCTTAGTTCTATAAAAATGTATCATATGATTAATTTGACAACATTAGGAGACATGAAGCTGGATTTAGATTAAAATAGATGATGTTTTGAACCATTCAGGTTATGGATATCAACATTTTTATTGGAATAACCCCCAAAAGATTATTGGTCAAAATGAGTATAGAACTGTATACTTATGATTGTATATATTGAAAATAATCAGACTTTTGCTATTATTAAAAATTTCCATGTGTACCATCATCTGTAAATTCACAAATGCAGATTTCTGACATGAGACCTAACATTGGACAAATGAATCAAAGTGCTTGGTCTCCAGCCACTGAGCAAAATACTGCTCTGTGAAAATATAAGGGTCTATATGTGCACCCATTTTTAAAGCAGAGCGACCTGCAATAGCTAAATCATGGAAGCAGCCCAATGCCCATCCACTGATGGATGGATAAAAAAAATGGGGTATTGTTACATAGTGGAATATTACTCAGTTATAAAGAAAGATAAACTTGACGCTTTTACAGGTAAATGGATGCAACTAGAGTCCATATTCATAAGTGAAATAAATCAGACCTGTATTTATAAACACCATATTGTCTCACTAGTGTAAGAACTTGAAAGAGTAAATAAAATCTAAAAGGCACAACAGATATTGTGAAAGGGAAAGAAACTGCCCAAAAGGAAAGAAAAAACTGGGATGAAGGAAAAGAGAAAAGAAAGAAAGAAGGGAAAAATACATATATATGTATACACAGGATAGCTAACGTAGTTGTACTACTGATTTCTATTGCTTTATTGAAAGGGACAGTGAATGTTTAATTGCTTGATCAATCTTACATGCCTATATTTGTTTATCTACTTAACCAAATTGAGGATTACAATATGTAATACAACAACCATTATTTATTTCCTATCAGCTTGTCTGAAATCCTGTATTGCTTTTATTGTATTTGTGTTGTTTTGTTTATGTCTGTGTGTTTGTTAATATTTTTTCATTCTTTTATCTTTAAAATAAAAGAAAAATAAATATAAGGGTCAACGTACAGTCTTGAACTTTTGAGTTTCAACCTCCATCACCAGCACTGAAGTTGTGTGGGGTGAGAATTGAATGAGGTGAGGGAAGGAAACCTCTCTATTTCTGCTTCAGAAACCACTGTGTCACTTTAGGCAAAGCAAACTTTGGCAGAGAAGAAAATTCTAATCCCAAGTGATCTATAAACAAGAATTACTGAGTCCAAAGAGAACAAGTAGTATTAAACTCAACAAGACATCTATTTTATTTGGCATTGCTGTTGTGCGCTGGGCATGTGGCATAGCAAAAGCAAAGCAAGACTGTAGTGCTCCCAAATTAGCAGTGGCAATCCTCGAAATGAGCATTTTTGTGGTTTGTAGATCAAACAGAGGTGCTGTGGATTTTAAATGTTTAAAAAATATTTGTTTCCATGCACAGCAACATGAAATGCAAACAATAGAAACGTTAATCACAGGTTTGTTCCTAAGAGTACTTCCACATTAGGCATGATGCTATATGTCAGTAAACCCAAGCCCAGCATTCTGGGAGGCTGAGATAAGAAGATCACAAATTTAATCTGCCTGGGCAACTTAGCAACTCTGCAAAACTTTGTCTCAAAATTAAAAAAATAAAAAATGTGCTGGCATGTAACTCAGTGTAAAAGCCATGGGTTCAATCCCCAGTGCTGCAAATACGGAAGCAGTCTTTCATATCCTTAGCTCTACCTCGATCCTGATAATAACACTGATAAGGGTAATAATGCTTATGCCTGTGCCTTTCCCTACTTTTCATCGCTCTCCCTAGCAGTCTCCCTAGCACGTCCTGTGTTACAGCCCTGCATACCGGTATGTGCAGAGATGGAAATAACTGGCGTGGTTACCTGGAGAAGAACGCCGCAGACAGAACCGAGTAGCATGAAGAAAGCATTAGGAGAGAATTCAGGGTGGCACTTGGGGTCAGAGAAGATAGAATAGCACGTGTACATTGCACAACCCTCGGGGGCACTCTTCATACTGATTTCTATGAGACTGATACTCCTCTGGATTGTTCAGTGCAACAACCCTGAGGACAGGCTTTGATGTTTGTATGGACCAATAGCTTTTATATTGGGTCAGATGAGAAGACTTTAGAAAACTCAGAGGAGAGAGATGTGCATGTTGAGAAGATCATTTTTGCTGCTGTGTGTAGAATCACCTATAGGGTCCTCAGGAGGCAGCAAGGAAGCCAATAAGCAGGAAGGAAGGACAATCAGGCATGAGCCAGAGTGGCTTAGAGCAGGCAGTGACTGCGGAGCTGGCGAGCACTGACTGAATCATAAAGCTGATAGATAGATAGATAGATAGATAGATAGACGGATAGAATAGAAGTGGAGGTGGAGAGAGACAGAGAGAGACAAGTGACAGAGGCAGAGACAGAGACAGAGAAAATCCAGTAGGATTTGCCGACAAATGCGATATGGTGTGGAAAGAAGAGAAGAGTCCAGAATGATGCAAGGTTTCAGGCTGGAACAACTGCAAAAATGTCATCATTATTTACTGAGATCAGAAAAATTGGGGAAGAAGAAGGTGCAGACTGTGCGTGTGTGTGTGCAGCATATATATGCACACAGGTCCTGACTTCAGAGGAAAGATGCAGCCTAGAGACCTACATTTATAACTTTTGTGCGTCTGTGGCATTTAAAGCTGTCGGTCTGGATTGAACTATGAGGAGGGAAAAGACAGGAGACTGAATCCTGAGCTACTCCACGTGGAAAGGTGGGAGAAGTGAGGAAAAACAACAAAGGGGACTAAAAGTAAGCGGTGAAAGGAGAGAAACCTTCCCGTAAGTCAGGCTCGGAGTCCGTCAGGAGCAGGGAGCAGCCCGACGTGATGAATGCTGCTAGAGGGAAGCAGAGAAGAGCTGCTGTGGGAGGCAGCGTGACACCGACAGAGGCCCCGGGAGACACCGCAAGACATAGCCTCGGCTGGAGAGCAGAAGAAAGGATGTGGAATATGGGTTCGAAACTTGGGGAAGTGGAATAAAATTTAAGATAAAATATAGGCTCGTCACTGCCTACGTGGCCTTAAGAAAGTACGAGAGTTCCCAGAGAAAATGTAAATGTATTGAAAAAAGAAGGTTGAAAATAGAACTCTGCTGAATACCAGCAATAAGGGATCAGTAGAGAAAAGGGAAGGAGACGAGCACGTGACCAGCTTGCTGGACAGCAGAGCAGAACAGAATGACATTCTAGAAACAAAATGCAGAGCACTGCAGAAGAGAGACCAACGGGTCAGAAGCTGGAGCTGAGTTTTGTGCTTCCTTCACGGTCCTAAATCTCTTGTTTTAAGTTCTACTTATGGGTTTGCCAAATACTGTGAGCTTCAAAGACTCCAGAAAGGAAGTGCACACCAGCTCCCTTGTCCCTCTGGTGGGCTAATCACGAGACCTATTTCCCAGGATTTCCCAATGGATTAAGTTCCAGTTGCCCAAGATGGTATCTGTGTAAATAATTTACTCTCTTTTTGACCATCTTCTTTTCCCTGAGTGATCTCCTGACTACTCACCCCCAACTGTACTAGTACCCAAGCCTCCTCCCAAGTATACTGTTTGAGCCCAACTTCTTGTCTTTGGACCTGACCCTGTGCAAACATGTTTGTCTCTTCACTGGCCTATGAACTCCTTAGAATACCCATGTCATCATTCCTTTTCCACTTAGCAAACCAGCTGGTACTCAATGTGTTGAAATGAAGCATTTACATTTGCATAAAGCTTTATGGCTTTCAAAATTATATCAAATAATTATTTCAGTCTATGAAACAGTTCTATCATTCAGGCATTATTATTCTTGTGAACTTGAGCAAATAGAAATTTAAATGATTGGAATTATTATATTATTATACAATTATTATTACATGAAGCCACAGTGGCTTGAATAAAAGTCATCAGATTTTAAGTTTGGTGCCCTTAAAGATCACTCCTACACATGTAAGAGACAGGGTATTTTGCTAGAGTTATAAATAACTGAAAATTATAACTGCAGGGAAATTCAAGATTTTGAGAAAATTTCATTTTGTTTAAGGCTTTGCTGTAATGAAAAATATACTTCGAGGGCTTTTGTGGTGTTGTCTATGATCGTATCTTAGATCTCTGATCTAAGCACTTTCAAGAAATAGAATCACGTATTTCTCCCAAATGAATTGCAATTCAGTAAGAAAAATTCAAATTATATATTTTGCAAAGATTCTAAAACTACAGTGTTGAGGTTAATATAATGAAATGGTTGCTATCAGCAACCAGAGTTAGACAAAGCAAATAACATACTAGGAAAAGGAGAAGGAAATGAAAAAAGAAATAAGTGAACCTCTTTCATGGCACAGAGATTTCTTTAGACTCACGAAAATACCATTTAAAAACTACTTTCTGTATATGATTACAGCCAAGGTAAAGGATTAGTGAGAAAGCTCACAGTGATTGATGTGTATTGAACTTTAGCCCCTTGAGTGCTCACAACTCAACTATGGAAA
Source organism: Dinomys branickii (assembly GCA_004027595.1). Lineage (NCBI taxonomy): Eukaryota > Metazoa > Chordata > Mammalia > Rodentia > Dinomyidae > Dinomys > Dinomys branickii. The sequence continues at coordinate 32,765 of PVLD010000427.1, read as the reverse complement.
CACACACAAATGTTTATTTTTAATCCCCTGAAGAACAGTTCCCACAGCATTATCACTTTAACACATTCTTCACGTTACAGGACCTAGCACCAACACATGACACGAAGGATAAGACAATTGGGTATCCTTCTATATGAGAACAAAACATCTTAGAAGTTATGACTGATTTAAAGACAGCCAAGAGAAGATGAATTCACAAAACTAAGCACTGGGAAAAGCAGCTGTTACAAGTTGTGGGTTTTGGCTCAGTTCAGTCTGGAAAGATATTTGAGAGCTCTTGTGCGAAAAGGGCTGTCACAGAGGGCAGCATTCAAGGATTAATAATTGAATCCCAGGATGGTTGACTTATTTGGTGGGAGATAGAGCCTGGGAGCAGGGGCTGGATTTAAAATAACCTTGAAATGATCTCCCTGAGCTTTAATTTCTTAATTTATAAAATAAAGATGATAATTCTTAGAGATTTACTCTGTAAGCAAAGTGAGCTAACAGCTGTGAAAGTACTCTGGAGAGGGGAAAGGGACACATAATGTAGAGGGGGGGAATTACTATTTTCTTGGGGCAAATGATTTCACAAGTGCAGAGGAGAAGACTGGGAGAGTCAACTTTGAGTAATCTTTCATTTCTTGAGCTACACAGAAACCTGACACCAACAGAAGTTCACAGAGCCCATTGCCTATATTAGAACATCTCTCTTCTTGCCAAGAAGAGCCCTTTTCCTTTTAACAGACATTATTCTTCTGTGAAGTTGACTCCACTCTACTCCCTTGACATTTAGTTTGTATTTCTCTATGATTTCTCTGTGACAACATGTTTATGTGTAGTCACCAATATTCTCTTCCTTTTCTTGCATGTTTGTAGCAGATTAGGCTTAACACTCCTTAAAGTAAGAAGCATACACAGCAATGGTAGTTTTGGTAGTGATCATGATTCTTAAAATATCTTTGGAAAGCACAAAGCTCAGGGATTCTCAAAAGCATCACTATTGACATTTTGGGCCTCATAATCTTTTGTTTGGGAGATTGTGCATTGAGGTATGTTTACCAGGATAGTTGGGCTCTTTCCAAGAAATCTTAGTAGCAATGCTTCCTGTCTACATAGTTATAATACTAAAAATGTTTGCAGACATTACCAAATGTTCTGGGTAGAAGAGCGTTGCTACAAAGTTATCCCTGCATTAGATGGATATAAATTAGTTTTGCAATCACCATAATTACTTCCATTGTTTCAGAGTCCTTGAGATCATATTTAGAATAGAATAAGTTTTGAATTTATTCAATGACTAAAACAATAAGAGAAGGGCTATATTAGTTATATTTATAAAATGGTCCAGTAGCATATACCTTTCTATGATTGTATTATGTAATGAATGCTCTTCTGTTTGGCCTACGATACAATCTTAGTCCAGAAGCACATTTTAGTGACTATGTGTATGTATGGTATCAATTATATCCTTATATATATATATACAAATATAGTAGGCAGCAGTGTCTTTTCTCTATGGCAAGAGGACTATAAACATACCTGTCATGATCCCACTGCCCCATCAAACATGAGACGGAATAATTATTTTAAATTCTGGGTAAATATTGCATCAAACACCAGTTATCAGAACCATCTTCAGAGAATATATTCTACAAGAAAATAATTACAACCAAGAACTCTAAAAAGATTCTACAGAAAATAAAGAATGTCCTAGATTTGTGTAGTTAGGAAAACTCTGCTCTCTTTAACCAAAATTTTTTTAGTGTAAATGTCTTGTCAGTCTTTCCAAGTTCTTTTCCAAAATCATCAATTTTCTTTGAGGCTAGAAGTTCTGTTACATTTTCCGATACTATAAGTTGTGGTTTGATCTAAAATGTTCCCCCAAAAGTTTATTTTTTAGAGATGGGACTTTTGCGAATGTGACTATTTCAGGAAGGTGTCAAACACACTGATGGGTTAGTTCATTTCTCAGTTCAGAGATGAATGGGCTACTGGAGATGGGGAACAGTCAGGGGAACGAGACACAAGGGTATGCCTTGAAGGGCGATCCTACCCCTGGACCCTTCCATTGGGGACCTTTCCAACTACCTCTGCTTCCTGGTTGCCCATGAAGTGAATAGATTTCCTCCATCATACCTCCCTCACTGTGATGTTTCTGCCTTAAAGTTAGCCAACCATGGACTGCAACCTGTGAGACCATGAGCCAAAATGAAACTTTTCCCTCTGACCAGAGTCTCTCAGATATTTTGTCCCAGTGACAAAAAGCTGATGAGAACAGTGGAGAACTGGTATTTTAAGCGACATTGCAGGTTGTGTTATTAAGGAATACATGGTAATATGATTTTGATATTCAGGAACTGATACTTTCTAACAGGTTACTGAACATAGATAATGTTTTAACTCTTCAAATTTTTTCTACAAATTCTTCCATTCTGTATCAATGAGCTACATTTTCCAAGTGCCTACTAATAACTACCATAAATATTCTTATCAAATCAGAAGCAAATGGAGCTTGAAAAACAGAAGACTTGAAGGACATTTTTTCAGATCTACTTACTTATCCTCCTAACAGCTTACTGGTACATAATGTCTTTTGGAGGGAATCTTGACTTTGCAGCAGATATTTATTAAACAGTGTGTTGAAAGAAAATAAACTCCACTTCTGGCCGTGGTACAGTAACCTGCCTCAGGTCAGTGCCTCCATCAAGTAGAACTAGAGAAGCCAGTTAAACATAAGAAGCACCTGTTTAAAAGCATGTAAGAGCTGATGGGATAATTAGACACGAGCAGCCAGTATCTCAGAAAGAACAAAGGTACAGAACAAAGAGACTACATTCTTTACGCACTTTTTTCCCTCATGGAACTCACCAGTTCTTGACATGATAGAAACTTAGGATCTTCACACGAGGCCCCTGCAAGGAGGCACAGAAGCCAGCAGAACTTTTGGCAATCTTGCAGATACTTGGTGCTGCTGAAGCAGCCGGGCAATGAAGGACAAAGTGAACAATGGAGAGGCAGACAGGAGGCCTACTATGTGGAAGAATGTCTCTCAAGCCACTTTCCACAGTGCAAGTGGCTAAAGAGCTAAGCAGAAAACTTCTGAAAAGTAAAGTGGAAATTGCAGCAGTTAATGTTGTTCTGGGAAGAAAACTATTAGAACCTTGGATTGTCCAATAGGAAGAGGAGAATATAGTAAACCCCTAGTTCCTCAGTTAGAACTATTGAAGAACTACACCCTCAGAATGAATAGAAACCAGAGGTTTATGTTTACTAGTAAAAATGGAGCAAAATCAGGTCAATCTCTGTGTAGATTCAGGTGATCTGGCCTCACCACAAATCCCAACCCTTTAAGAAAGGGTCTGTGGCTCCACCAGTCAGCTGTTAGTTTTCAGGCCCTTTGTGCTTTACCCCATCCAAGGACACACCCTTCTAAGAAAGCAGTGTATCCGAGGACCACGGAGCTAGACCGACCTGATGATCCTAGCTCAACGTGGCACAACGTTTTCAGCAAAAATACATTTTAGAGTCACCATGGATATAGCAGATGCTTGGATGGGCCTCGTGAAGTTTCTCTATTGAATTCATGCTTTCTCTCCCTCTGTGACATGAAAGATGATGCCTTGTATATCAACTTCATCAGTGATTGTCTGTACAAAACCCAACCTGTGAGCATCTCAACAGTGGCTCAGGAAAGCATGTGATGAGATGGGGATATTGGCTTAGAGACTCCTTACTGGAACTGAAGCAGGGAGTCATCAACGGTCAGGCAGACACCCTCAACCCCGAGGGCTCTCACACTGTCCAGCCCCTCCAAGAGGTGACCGGGCTGTATGCCTGCGGGGAGGAGAGCACTAAGCAGGGTCAATCGTCAGCTCTATGGGAAGGACAGAGGAAGCGGTAACCACAAGCCTCGGGGGTTGGCGGGCTTACTGTGAAGCTCCAATGCCTTTGAAGAAGATAAATTAGGAGCTAATGGCAATCATAACCCAGTGTGATAGCCAACTGCTTCCCTATTAGCTTAGGAAGAAGCTATTATCCACTGCAAGAGAGCCTAGAAGGCTGAGGGACAAGCACAGGAATTAATACAGTGGTCGAACTCCAGAGAAAGTCAGGATCCTAATCAAGATGGGTCTTTTGTGTCAAAGTACAGTCCCAAGGTGAGGGGAGGGGAGAAGTGGTGGGAAGGACCACGCCCAATTTTGAGCTCTTAGTCAGTTAAAGCCAAAATTATAAGAAAGTATCACAGATATAAGATTTAACCAAGGAAATACAAAACAAATACCTAATAGAATAAAAACTCAATAAACTGAAAAACAGTTGCCTTGAAAAGACAGATAAAAATCTCTAGTAAGCCTTAGCAAGAAGGAAGGCAGCTTTTCAACATCCAAATGAAAAAGGAAATATCCCCACCATATGTGCCACATATACTAAGAAGAGAAGGAATGATGAGTACCCACATGCTTCAGAAAATTTTAATTCAATAAGAAAATTTCTTCATGCATATAACACAACAAAAGAAACTTGAAGAAACACAATAAAATAGTCCCTTATCCATACGGATATTGAATCAATAATTTTAAATCTTTCTTCAAAGAAACACCCAGTGTGAGATCGCCTCATAAGTAAGCTTTTAAATACCAACCAAGGAAACTATACCAATCTTACACAAACTCTTTCAAGCTCTTTTATGAAATCATCAAAAACTTAATACAAAAACAAACAAGGATTTTAAGAAAAAATTGGAAATCACAGGTCAACTTTCTCTATCAGAAACAATGCACACATCCCAAAAAAACAGTTGTAAATGAAATTTAATAATAAATAAAAAGGCTAATATGTCATGACCAAGAGGGAGATACTCCAGGAAAGCAAGGGTATTTCAGCTTTTTAAAAGCAAACAGCAATAGCAACCAAAAAAATAAGCAAAGTAAGGGGAAGCACTTCTAGAATACTGAGTAAGAACTTCTGAAAATTCTGTCCTCCATGAAAGCATGAAGAATGTTGATAAAAGTTGGCAAAATCTGTGTTTTCAGAATTCTAGAAAGTGAGTAAGTCTTACAATGAGGAAGATTCATTGATAAAAACCTAAGAATCTTAGTGTGAACACTGGACTTGGTGACCCCTTCACTTGCCTTCTCCCATCTCTTCTTGTGTTGGCCTAAAACCCAACAATCTCTCAATTGTGTTAGCAGCCACATAGCCGCTTGGAGAGGACAGAACCTGTCTGGAGCTCTTCAGAACATCCCATCACCAAAGAGCTGTCATCATTTGACCTGTCTGTTTGCTTCCTGGAAATCCTTCTCAAAGGAAATATCTTTATTTGATCTAAATCAGGTTGCACTCTGTGAAGCCTTTTCTCCAAAGTTTATTTTTTTCAAAAAGTGAGAGAAGGAAGGGAAGGAGAAGCATCAGATGGAGAAAAGTAATGACAACTATTAATATTGCAACTGTGAGGGGTTGGGATACCATTTAGTACAAACGATGCTAAACCATAACAAGGAAAAAAAACAGTTAAAAGAAAAATGGGGAATTAGGTGCCAATGGTGATTTGTAAAGCTCTAGGATAATTCCTGGAAATCTAGAAGGCCACATGAATATATAGGACTACAGTACATCCCTGAGAATAGTTCCCTTAGGGTTTACACTGAGATTTCACACAAGCTCGCATTGAAGAAACAGAGATATAAACTTCCTGGGCAGTATTGAAAATGTGCTCCAGCATACACAAAGAGTTGAATGGGAAAGTTGGTGGATATTTATTTATTTGAAGCATTTAAGTAAATCTATGTCCAGTAATTAGTTGACTACTAAATTGCTATTTGGGCAAACCCTTCAATGGCCAGGCACAACAAAGAACAAATATTCAGGAAAGTCACTAAACAAAACATAGCAACAACAAAAGTAATAGGAAACAGCAATAACAACAAATGCCAGAAAAAAGCAAGAATCCAATGTGCAGCTTTTTATGCTGCATTATTTAAATGTCCAAATTTCAACAAAAAAAAATTCAGGATGCACAAAACATCTGAAACATATGGTTCCTATATAAAGGGGAAAAAACAAACAATAAAAACTATTCCTGAGGAAATCTAGACATTTCACTTATTAGACAAAAGTTTTTAATCATTAATTTAAAACATTCAAGTAGGCGTGGTGGTGCACACCTCTAATCCCAGCACTGAGAAGGCTGCAGCAGAAGGATCGCTGTGAGTTTCAGGCCAGCCTGGCCTACATACTGAGCTCAGGGCCAGTATAAATTACATAGCAAAACTCTGTCTCAAAAAACTAAAAAGAGAAAAAAAAAATCAAATAAATAAAGAAATCCATTTCTCAAGAACTAAAAGGAAGAATAAGAACAATGGCTCAAAACACTGTACAAAGACATATAGTTTTAACAAAAAAGAAGCAAATACTGCAGTTAATAAAATAACAGAAATGAAAAATTCAATAAAGAGGCTCAAGAGCAAATTTCAGCAAGTGAAAAAATCATGAGCTTAAAAATAAGTAAGCTGAGATAATCTAGTTTATATTTCAGGGAAAAAAAAGAATGATGAAAAGGTAAAAGGTCTTCAATACCTTGATGGATGCACCAACTAAGCACAAAGGAAGTCCTAGAAAGAGATTTTTCAAACATATCACAAAGATGTTACAAGACATAACAGCAGAAAATTTCACAAATCTGAGGAAAAGCTTTAATTTACACATTCAAGAAGTACAAGACTCAAATATTCTTAATTCAAAAGGATTCTCATTTACACACATTTAATCACATTATCAAAAATCAAAGACAGAATCTTGAAAACACCGACCCACAAAACAAAAGCAGAGCCTAAGCATGGGAGCTGATTTCCCACCAGAATTCATAAACGTTAATGGAAGAGGCATTACATATTCAAATTGATAAAAGAATAAGCCTGCCAATCAAGAGTTTTATTTATACCAACATTATCCTCTCACAATGAAGAACAAATGAAAATTGTCTCAGATATATAAAAGCTAAGAGAATTTGCCACTCACAAAACCATCCTATTGGGAGTACTGGAAGGAGTCCTTCAGGATAAAATAAAGACAATAGGTCATAACTTGCACCCACATGAAAACATAAAATGCATCAGAGATAGTAAGAGGCACATCCATGAACTTTTTTGTTATTTTTCTTTTGTTTTTTGGTAACTGGAATCAAACTCAGGACCTTGTGGTTGCCAGGCACATCCATAAACTCTTAAAACAAAACATAGAAGTAAACTGTAGTGACCTTCTGATAGGCAGTGTATTTTAGACATCCCAGTTAAAGCACAAGGAACAGAACAGACAGACACATTGAACACACTGAACAGACACACTGGACCAGCTCAAGGCTAAAAACCTTTCTGCTTCAAAGGACACCACCAACGAAATGAAGACTCTCCAAGAATTATTTTTCTGGTGTCAGGAATTGAACTCAGGACCTTAAGCTTGACCAGGCAGGCGCTGTGCTGCTGAGCTATATCCTCAGCATCTCCCAAGAATGTTAAAAAGAAATCTGCAGATTATACATCTGGTAAGGAACTTGTATGCAGAATATAATAGAAAACTAATAAGTTCAACAATTTAAAAACAACCTTATTTTAAAATGGGCAAAGTACTTGAGTGTACATTTCTCAGTGTAAGGCACACAAATGGCTAACATGCACATGAAATACTGCTCAATATAATTAGCCACAGGCAAAATGTAAATCAAAAACACAGTGGGATACTACTTTATATCAACTAAGATGATTAAAAGCAAGAAGGGCAAGTATAAGTGAGGATGTGGGTGAGCTGGAACCCTACACATTGCTAATGGGACTGACATTTTCTCAAAACCTTACATACAGAGTTACTACCAATTCCAGCAGTTCTGCACCTAACACTCATAGCAGCATTGTTCATTAACAGTCATAAAGTGGAAATAATTCAAATGCTCTGCAATTAATATATACATTTTAGTACCATATAGTGCCACAATAGAGTATTAACAGTAAGAATTAATAAAATACTGATATATGTTATAACATGCATCAACCATGAAAATATTTTATAAGTCAAAGGTGCCAATCATAAAATGTGCAATATTGTATGATTGCATTCATTTGGAATATTTCAAATAGTCAAACTCATAGAAACACAAGTGAAGCAGTGGTCACCAGGGTGAACGACAAGAAGGATGGTAATTTATTGCTAATGCACACGGAGTTTCTTTCTAAATGTTCTGGAATTAGTTGCTGTGGTGACTGGACAAGTCCACAAGTGTATTAAATCTATTAACTGCACAATTTAAACAGATAAGTTTCAAAGAGTTTAAAAGGTTATTACCATAATATGAAGAAAATCATACATCATCTTAATAGATATTCAAAAAGCATTAGATAAATTTTAAAATACTTGTTTGCAATATTACAAACAGCAAATGATTTTGTTAAGCTGATCATTGTATCCAAAGAAACCCTTTCACCAAGTATCACAATTCAAAGTGACATATTGAAAACTTTCAAATGTAGAAGAACCAGAAGGTATAAGGATCAGAAAGGAGGAAACAAACTTATTTACATAACATTTCTGTATGTTTAGAAAGTGCAAATAAATCTATGCAAACTATAAAATGTATTGAATGATTTAGCAAAGTTCTTAGATACAGAAAATAAAGAAACAAAACAATTAAAAATATAACAACATCACAACTTTCATAGGCTGAAAAAAATATAAGGCAAGCTGTGCAAGATTTCTGTAGTTAAACCTATAACACATTGTTGAGAAATTTAAAAGTACCTCATTTAAAATACTCAAGTAAACCAGGCATGGTGGTACATGACTGTAATCCCACCAATCTGGGAGGCTGCGGCAGGAGAATCTCAGGTTTAAGCCAATCCTGGGCAATTTATTGACTTAGTAAGATTGTCTCAAAATAAAAACTAAAAAGATTAAAAAATGCCTGGGGTTGTAGCTCAGTGCAAAGGCCTTAGGTTTAATCCCCAGTATCATAAGTAATTAGAATGATGACAATAATAATAATTTTTTAAATGAAATAAATCATCCAATTAAGTATTACCATTTTCATGACTGGAAGATTCTGTATTGTGAGGAAATTTTTACCAACTTAATTTATACATCTAATGTATCCCAAATTTAAATATAAAACAATATAAAAGTAGCATTTCTGGAAATTACAAGGTACTTTAAAAAATATATATATATATATATAATCCAGCTGGCCAAATGATCCTTAAGAACAAAGAAAGCACATACTACTCAATGTAAAGACTTCTTATAAAGTTACCATAACTCAGCATAGCACTGGCTTACTCCCATCAAATAGAGTGTCCAGAAATAGATACACACTATCTACCTCTTGTTCGATAATAACTGGGATATTACTATGCAGGGGAAAAGGATTGTTTTCTTAGAAACACATTGTATGTCAGTTGAATATACACATACAAAAAATTAATTCCTACATTTCACTACTCACAAAAATTAATTCCAGAATTACAGTAAATGTAAAATGGAATGTAAAAACAATAGCAATCCTAAAAGAAACATAAGAAAAAGACTTCTGTGTTTGGAGGGTAAGAAAATATTTCCTAACACACACACACACACACACACACACAAATCACAAAAGAAAAGATTGCTAATGTGGACTCAGAGTTAAGACCTTCCATTCCATACAGCTGCAAATAAGAGGGTGGGAAGCCAGTCGTTCCATGGGAGGTCTCCACAGGACAGCCATACACAGGGCATTATATGTGTTAGCCAGCTTTTTATCACATACAAAATACCTGATATGAATGACTTAAAGAAAGGACAGATTTATCTCTCCTCATGGTTCTGACTGACAGACCCTGCCACCTCCAGCCTGGGGCAAGGCAGAACATCAAGGTGGGAGCAGCTGGTGGAAAAATACGCTCATCTTCCTGCTGCCGGGAGGGGTGCACCAGGGCCCCAAGATCCTCTTCAAGGCCCAGCTCTCCAGCTCCCTTCTCGGTCCCACTGCCTAGAGGCTCCACTTCCTATGCCAGCATCCCAGCTGTGAGCATGGGTGCCTTCGGGGACTCTGAAAATTCAAACTACACACACGTTTCCATACAAAACTATCAATCAACAGCAAAGTGACCATGGCAAAATGGGCAAAATATTTGTACAGACAAGGATATTGTCACAGAAAAGGATATTCAAAGAGCCAAAAACTTGAAAGTGTGATCAATTTTATCAAGAAAACATGATTTAAAACCACAAAGAGACATCACAATACTCTCACTAGGATTGTCCAAATGAAAAGACTGGCAACGCCAAGGATCAGGGACGATCTGTAACAAGTATAACCGCTACTACAGGGAAGAACTTGAAACAGTCATAACTTTTATATGTAGCTATTAGGAACATACATTCACACGACTATTTTAGAGAACATTTTTGCTGAACAAATCAGTAACCACATTCAGCAAAAGACATATAAGAGTAGTTGTAGCACCATTATTCATAATAGCTGGAAACTAGAAATGCTTAAATGTCTTTCAAAAGCAAAATAGAGAAATATAACGTGGCATAATCACATTAGAATACTACATGACAATGAGGATAAATGAACCAAAAAATGAAAACTTAATGAATTTCTCAAACACAGTGCTTAGCAAATGCAGCACGATACAAAAGGTTACATCTTGTATGATTCTGTTTACATGAAGTGCAGAAGTAGAGCTACCTAAGGTGATGAAAGTCAGGGTCCAGATTTCTTTACAGAGGGTGAGGCGAGACTGGAAGGTGGCAGAGGGCATTTCTAGGGTGTTGTTAATATCCGGTTTCTTGATCTGGGGTCTGGTCACCTCATTAAAACTTTTTGGACTGTGTGCGTATTTGCGTACATCCCTTTATGAAGAGTGTACCTAAAGAAAAACTTCAAAAGGAAATGAAACACAGACACCTACATTGCTTTCCATTTTCCTGCTGCGGTGAGAAGCAAATTCTGCTGATATTTCTGCTTTCAGACTGGTTTCTAAACTGGGAGCATTTTAGGAAACTGGGCCAGGAGGCATTCACCATCTCCAGGACAGGTTCACAGCCATCTTTTGCAGCCTCACAGAAAGATCTACAGGGCTGGAGGCCATGCCTATAAGAAAAGAAAAAGGTAAAAATCAAGGTTTTTATAAAATACCTCTCAAAATAATAATGATGTCAAAGTTGGCCACCAGCCTGGTGTGGTGGTGCATGCCTATAATTTTAGCACTTGGGAGGCCGAGGCAGGAGGATCTCCCCAAGTTCAAGTCTAGCCTGGGATACATAGTGAGTTCAAGGCCAGCCTGGACTACAAAGCAAGACTCTATTGCAAAATAAATAAATAAACAAACAAACAAACAAATAAATGAGTAAAAAGTTGACCACCAATGGCATAATGTTATAATTCCTATAGCAATTATATTCTGACTTTCAGTATTCTGACAATGATTTCAGCCACCCTATTACCTACAGTAGTGATGGCAAACCTTTTAGAGATAAGTGCCCAAACTGCAAAACAAAACCCAAATATTTATTGCAAAGTGCCAACACTACAATTAATCCTGAATGCTCAAGCTTTAGTTTAGAAAAAACAACTCATATGTTACCATTCTTTGTCTTAGAAGAAAAACAAATAACACACACGCTTAGGTTCACCACCACTGCCCTAGAGTCTGGAGGCAATGAGCTAGTTCCATAATATAGTGTGCAACTATCTTTTCTAGAAGCTTATCTCAAATGATTGCATTAAAATTTCCTGTGCCACAATACGCAGGTCAATGAAAAAAGAGCTCTATTTGATATCAAGAAGAGAAAATTAATATGGAAATGAAGGCCCCCAAATTGCAAAGGCAGAAGTAGGTCAAAAAATAGATTACTCTCCTTCATTATTTTTGCTTTGAAATTCAAAGTATATCTGAGAGAAAGCTGTTCCTTAACCTCCCCAGCCTCCCTAAAAGAATATCGTACAGTTAAGTGGCAACTAGGAAGACCTATGCCACCATTTGTCTTTTCAGAGTTCCAGCCCATCTTCTGCAAAGTAGAAACATGAAAACGCGTCTCTGTTAATGGTAGAAGCCATGATGCTCCTGGAGCTTTTTTCACCTAACATGGAATCAGACATTCCCAGATCCACAGCTCTATGGAAGGAAACTTGAGCACTGACAGTAGCCAGGCCATGGATCCAGGTGGCTTTTTCTACCTTACAGCTATAGCAGCTGGGCATTCACACTGCTGGGTATCTGCCAAAGTCCCTTCAAATAATGTCAAGGAAACGGGGAAAGAAAATACATACATCAGTCAAATCAAAGCGTGCACTCCACACGTGAAGGCTCTATCCGGTATCACAGAATCATGCAATGCTGCATGTGTGGGAAACTCTAACACCCTCGTTCAAATCCTTTATTTGACAAGCACAGTCCCTAGGAGATTCTGGGATGGACTGAAAGTCCACAACTCTCAGTGGCAGAAGCAGAAGCAGAATCAGGTGTTTGCTCTTTTATCCCATCCTCTGTTTACTGCCTCACATCATATTTCCCGTAAAGGGCTGATGATTGGGCTTTAAAGCTCCCTGATCAAAGGAGCTTAAGTACAAGACGCCATCAAAGTTCTACAGATTATAGCAACAGAAGGGGATGTGCTGGTCAGTGACATAAAATAGACCTGACATGGTCAATAAAAGAACCTTGGGAGAAGGACGATTTGATTACAAACAAAAATGTGAAGAGGAATACTTAGTAATCATATTCTAGTAAAAAATGTTTTTTATTATCCTTCTAAGAGACCACACTGGGGCCAGAGATACAGCTCAGTGGTATAAGCACCTGCCTGGCAAGCGCAAGGTCCTGAGTTTGATTCCCGGTAACAAAAAGATAAAAAAAGAAATCACACAGAAACAATAGTTTTAAATCCTAATATTCACATAATTATGTATATAAATTAACATGTCACTAAATTTGACAGTGAAAATATATAGAGAGGAGTTTTGCATGTGAAATAATTATTTTTAGTACAAAAATATGAATTAAAACAGGCCAGTATCTTGGTATTAAAAAAAGACATCTGATTGCAATTAGGAAAATATGTTAGATACTTAGAGAGTTAGGAAAGCACCAGTACCATTCACATAACATTGTTGTAAAATGTTTGCTTACCTAAATCTTCTTCCATAGAAGCTAGACTCTACTTTCTTGAGTAAAATCAGGGTACAGAGGTAAAGAGTGTGGAGAGTGTGGATTAGGAGGCAACTATTTACACTTTGTTAGGCACAAGGCAAAGTGTTTCACGGGCATTAATTTATTTATAGTTCACAACAGCCCTTTGTGAGAAGTACTATTACCTAGTACACAAACAGAAGAACTGAAGCACAGGAAAAGGGGACGCTTGTCCAAGTTCCCTGAGGCAATGAGCAGCAGAGCCAGGATTAGGACCCAGGCAGATTGACCCAAGGACCCGACCAATGAATGGCTGTCTTACAGGTAAGTCTTAATGGATCGATGTTTCAAGAATGACATGCACTTTCCCATCGCATAACCATATGCATCAGGGTTCTGATCGCACTTTACTGGGCTGGGGAAAACAAGGCTGTCTCACTCTTGGAAAACAGAGAATAGTCTTTACTTCTCGTGTAGCCATGAGACAGCCCACAATAAAGTCATAAACACTCCAGGATTTGTCCTTGGCATGTTTCTTTACATTCTTGTCCTGGCTCAGGGTTCTGGTACATGATACCATGCAGGTAATGCTGAACACCCCTCCCAGATGACCACCTGTGCCAGACCACTCAAACCATAGTCTTCTCTTCCTATAATCAATCGAAACTGTGCTCCCAGTTGTAGCTGATCTCAATGAAGCTTTCAAGTAAGAGAGAGATTGGAGCAAAAATACAGAGTAATACATGACAAAGGGACACTTTATTGGTTTTTTTAATCATTCCATATCTTTTTTCACAATCTCCCAGAGCAGCAAAGATGAAATTTTAGCAGGGGCACAGCAGATTATTTTCATGTTCTGAAGTTAAATATTTATCTCAGAACTGACTCATCCCTCACTCTTACCAGGTCATTTTCCTAAATCTACCACACTATCACCTTCACAGAGCTACTGCTCCACCGTCCGACCTGCAGTCGGTAGTTCACTCACACCAAGACTCAGTTTCCCTCTTTGAAAAGTGAGAGCAGTGGAAGAGCTGGAGTTTGCACCATTTTCTGTGATCCTTTCACCACAAACATTCCACAAATCAAAATTAATTCTTCAGTGATGTTTCTCAGAGGAACACTGATAATCCACCCGCTGTGATAAATTTCAAAAGGTAACAGGTTTTTTTCTCAACCTTTGTTCTGGGACTATACAGACATTAAAATACATTAGTCCCTCTATTCTAAAAATAAGGCTTAACAGAAATGTCTACAGTGTTCCTAAATAGCTCTCTTAAGAGGTATAACTAACTGAGATTCACAAGCTTTAAATGGCTGGACCAGAGCACGTGAAACAGTGACAGAATATTAATAACTGAAAGCCCTTTGAAACAATGAGCAAAAGGAGGGCCATTTGTTCTTGCTTTGCATGAAATCCAACTGCTTATGAAGGGTTGAAGTATTTTTCTATTCATCACACAGAGCAGCATGGTGAGACAAGCCACACTATTTTGGAATGCAAGCATCTATATCCAAGCAACAAGCAAACTGACAAGCCAAGATCGGTGCTCAGCACACAGGGGATACACTTCAGTTATCAGAATTACTATTCTAGAAATGGTGATTATTTTAAATTGATGTGTGAAGTTCATTGAAGGTTTTGCACAAAGTCCCTGACACATTTTAACTAAAGTTAAGGTAGAAAACTTAGGTGACCTCAGTAATTATTTGTTGAAGCATTTGATACATCTATAAATAATGCTACTGCATAGCAGTAGTGTGGTTTCACTACCAGGGATGTTCTAAAATAATCTGACATGGTAGCCATTTTATCTATAAAGTTTTTAGAGAATCTAATCTACCAAAAATTTTGTCATGATACAGATTTTTATCTACAATGAAGTTCTGCAAAGCACATAAAATTATTGAATAAGCTATGCCAACAAAGTAAATTTGTATGGTCAATGGACTTTTTAGTTTTCTAAACAACAATTTTTCTAACTTTTACTTTAGACTACTATTTTACTGAAGATAGAAGTTATAAAAGTGATGCAGAATATTTCCTATATCCTTAATTCAGACTTCTCCAAAATAGTTTTATAATAATGATGATGATTATTATTATATGTAATTATCATATTATTGTTATAATCATTAGTACCAGGGAAATAACACTGGTACAATACCTTTAAGGCAAAAGGCTATTGAAATATTTCCAGGATTTCCATTCAGAATCCCACCAATTGTGTTTAGTTGTGAATTTGTTTTTCCTTTGATAAATAAACTATCCTTTAAGAGAGCTCAGGGTTTAAGCTTTTTCCATGTAGCATGGTGGAGACTTTGCAGTTGGCGTGCTCTAAGATGGCCATCTGCTTCCCAGCAGTCGTGCCCTGGGGAGCCCCTCCTCCTGAGTGTGTGCTGGCCTAGTGACTCGCTTCATACTGCAGAAGGCAACTGGTGTTGCTTCTATTGTTAAGCTAAGTAAGATTTTGACTTCTGTCTTGCTAACAGACCTTCTCCCTTCATGGCTCAAGTTGCCATGTTAAGTAGACCCATGTGGTAAGAATCTAACAGTCACTTTAGGCCAACAGTCCAACAGCCCTTGGGAAACTGAAATTCTTTTAATAATCTATGAGCTGAGAAGCGGATCCTTCCCTAGACAACCTTCAGATAAGACCTGAGGCCTGGCCAATGCATTACTTGCACCATTGTGACTGAATCTGAAGCAGATGCGCAACCCAAGCCCCTCCCAGGTTTCTGTAACATATAAATGTGTGTTGTTTTAAGTTGCTAAGAGTGTAGTAATGTTTTATCCGGCAATAGGGAATAAATGCCCTTTTCTTTGACACCTCACTTTGTTGAGCATGCTGCCAAACTAAGTGTTCTATTCACTGGTGAAATTCCTGTAGTTTTGAAAAACTACTCCTAAATATGTATTTGTTAGGCTGAGCTATTCAGTGAACAATGCTCACAGTTCAGAGTTATAGGCAGTTCCCAGATCTGTGGCCCTTATTCAGCCATGGAAAGAATGTTAGTGCTGGAAAAGTCTTGCAAGGTAATTTGCTTCCATTTCTTCCTTTATATTGTGAGGAAGAAACTAAACTGAAACTTAAAAGTGGATGTCACAGTCAAACAATATGCCTCTATCCCAGCATTCCAAATGTCTCACCTGGGTAACCTCCTCTCACACGCAGGAACCACAGATAACACATGAGTGTGAATCTACAAGTGACGAAGAAGCGTGACATTATCGCCACCATTGGAAAAATACAGCAAAAACAGCCAATGGTTTGTTCTCCCTATCATGGCCCACCAACACCAGCTTCCCATATCAGCACAGGCTGATGACTCAAAGAGCACTTATAAGAGGTTAGGTTTAGAGGAGGTGTGAGAGAGGTAAGAAAGAGGTCCCTTTGCATCCCATCTCCACTAGACATGGGCATGAAAAACTGAGAGAATAGGTGATTATATTTATCACAGTCTCTATTGGAAGAGAAATAATGAAGAAGTAGGACATTTATGGGTCACACAGGGTCTGAATCAACAGGCCTGCTGTGACTATCTTTTGCTTGTCTGTGTGTATAATAGTCACAGCTCTAGCAGGAATGAAATGACCTACCAATGTTGGACAACTGCACAGTGTTTAGTGAAAGAGCCATTTACAAAGGCAGGTTTAGGAAAATCAACAAGGGATCATACCACAGGCTGGGGCAGGGAGGTGTTAGCGTTCTGGATTTAAGAGAAAAGGGGAAAACGCACTTTCCTTTGGAGCATGAAGCGCGTCATGTAACAAAAGATACCTAATAGGAACAGGGTTTCTTTTTCCCTTGTTTGTTTGTTTGTTTGTATTTAAATTTGTTTGTTTCAGAGATCCAGTGTATCAGAGCACCATTTGAGTGAAAGGATAAAACATGTCATTGCCGATAGATAGAAATCTGCCTTTATTTCCACTTACAGAAAAATTACCATCACGTACTTCTTTGAAGCAGAGTGAGAATTTAACTTACCTTACTGTTAAGGCAACTGGTAGTCCTCCCTTGACATCCATGGTGTTCTCAGTGAGGATGCCATCTGCCCAAGTCTCTAAGCCAAGAAGCCTTTGTCTTGCTCTCCACGTCACTCTTCATATGTAACTAATCACTAAACACTGCCAAGTTTACTTTCTAAAAATCTTTTAAAGCCACCTGCCCCCATTCCGTTATAGTAAAATTAAACGTCTGAGTTGCCCTACTATGTGGTAATTCTAGGCTCTCACTCGACCGTATGCGTTTTTTTTACCGTCTTGTCCACACAGCAAATTTCTCATCTTCCAAAGCTCTTTCAGCTCTTATGCCCTCCCTGCTAGTAGCCTTTCCTGACCCTGACAGGTGGAATGTATCTCTCCTCCTCCTCTGCGTTTCCACCCCGTCTCAAACTGATCACATTGTACAATAATTTGGTTATTTTCCTCTCCGGCCCTTCTTGTACTGAGGGGGTGGAAGGCACTACTGTGTTTATTTGCTTACACATCGCCACCAGCAAACAGTGTGTTTGGCACGTTAGATGCTTGCAAGTGTTTGCTAAAAGAATAAAGAAATCAATAATTTTCTCAACCACCTTTTTGAAGAAACCTATTCTAGGAGCTAAGAAGGACTTCCCAGCAAGACCCTCTCCTCCACCCTCAGGCCTCTGTCTAGCTCATTCATGAGAATGGTGTCTGCTGGCAGGACTGGTACTGTCATGACCTCTTTCTCCACTTTGGTCAGTTACCACCACACATTCAGGATGTCTGCCCGTCCCTCAGCTCCCGGACTTCCAAATCGCTGTGGATCAAACAAGACCTTGTCCATGAGGTTTAAAAAAAAAACAGAAAAAGACTCTGCTTAAGACTGCAGCCCTTGTCACCGTGGCCACTCTCCCAAAGCTCAGCGTGTCCTGCTCTGCCCCACTGTACTCATCACTGTGCGATATACTATAGTATCTGTCTAGTTGTTTATTGCATATCTGCCAACAATAGAGGACAAGCTCCCTGGGGCTAAGGACTTTCTTGGCTTGCTTTCTTTTTCTTTCTTTCCTTCTTTCCTCTCTTCCTTCCTTCCTTCCTTCCCCCCTCCTCTTTCTTTCTTTCTTTCTTTTTCTTTGCCTTTCTTCCCTTTCTTCAATAGTAGAGATTAAACCCAGAGCCTTTGCGCTGAACTAAATTTGCGGCTGTGTCCCTTGTCCGCACAGCTGGCAAATAAACATTTAATAAACAAACCAGATACAGAGGATGACATAATGCCTCCTTGAAATAAAGTTTCCAGTAGCAAAATAGGGCAAAGAATCAACATCACTTCCCAGTTTAATGGATTGTATGAGAATTCACTGTCTCTGCCCATGAGACCCGCCCCCTCTTTCAGGTCAGTAAATTCTATACAAACTATTAAGTCTTTAAATTATTCCCATGGAAGAAGAAAGTGTCAGTAAATTGCTGTGGATGAGGACCCTGCAGGTTAAGCATTTTTTTTATATGCCAAGTGTAGGTTACCACTCTTAAAATAGAGATATTCAATGGAATACCAACAGATAAATATAGATTGAATTAAGACAGCCATGGATAATGTAAAACCACATAAAATTCCCAAAGAAAATATAAAATTCCATACCCTTCTAAGAAATATGATGCTGATTCTCATTAGTGTTTGACACACTTACCAGGGCCCATGGGATAGGGGATTAACAAATCACAAAAAGAAGCTTACGATTGTTAAATTATTTTTGGAGCTGTTTTGATTTTTGCACATCATGAAATGATGCCATAAATATGGATACTCAAATGAACTGAATCACAAATATTGTTTCTAGATTCTAGTCATATCCACATAACACCAATGAATTATTGAAGAGAAAAGTAAACAAACTACTCTACTGAACATGACATTATTATAAAGATTTGATCTGCCACAGAGCTTGACTCTCTAGCTTTAAATCTTTATGAAGTGAAAGCAATCTGATTGTTTCACTCTTATTTCCTATGCTGTTTTCTTTGATTACTGATCTATATATTTTTTAAATTACATAATTTTGATTTTGTGCCACTTTCATTTATTCTCAAAGATGACACAATAAAAATTTTTGCACATACTTAAAATCCTGAATGAAATAAATTGGTAATATGTGACTAATCTCTATTCAGTGAAAAAGATAAAATTATATTGACTTTATATAATTAATAAATTATACAAATAATAGTTTTAACTCAAATTTTCCAGTTGTTTTTTAAGATGATTTCAGGGCTGCATTTACATAGAAAATTTTCAAAGACTTTATTACAAAAAAACATAATTAACAATACAGTAAGCTTTCTGAAATAATACAGTAAACAAATATATTGGTGTTTCACTGAAAATGGTATATAGCAAGATAAGATGTGCAGCAGTAGAAATTATGAATATGAATTGGATGGTGGAAAACAAAATATATAGTTTTTATGTAGCAAATATTTTCTTCCCAAAAATCATCCCAATAACAACTTTGGTGCCAATTTTGATAATTTATCTCATAGCCATCTCAGGCTTGCCTGAGCTGAGGCTAAAATAGAATAACTCAATTAACTGTATATTTAAAGTGATGGAAAAAAATTAAACCTATTTATTGAAATATTGTTCACATATAAAATGCTCTCATTAATGTAAACAACTTGAGGGGTTTTGAAGTTAGCATTTACCTGTGAAACCATTGCCTTTGTCAAGGCCATAAATGAGTTATCACTTCCTAAAGTTTACTTCTACTTCCTTTATTAGAACTGGTGTGTGTGTGTGTGTGTGTGTGTGTGTGTTTGTCTGTATATATGCTGGTGATAAGAACAAATCTTATTTTAACTTTAAGTAATGGAAACTGGGATACAGACACATTTTTGCCAGGGAGCTCTGCTACTCTTGTAAAAGAGTCTAAGGTGCTTCTAAGAAATGAACAAATTGTGCCTTCCAAAAGGGAAATCTTAAATATTTTCAACATTAGTTTTCCTCGTCACTAGTAGTTGAAGCAAAATATTGACTTTTGTTGTTGTTGTTTAGTTTTTAATACTACACTTAAGATTTTAGCAAAATAAAAAGCTTAAAAGATGAAAGACAACATAGTATAATTCCCATCTTAATTTATTATCAAGACCTTAGAAATAAAACTCACTAAATTAAGTGTGAACAGCAGGATGACAGAGGGGCAGAACTCAACATCTGAAACCAGAAATTCTATTTCCTACCATGACATGTTTAACTCTGAGCAAAGACCAAGCCACCCAAAATGCACAGGATACAAGCAGATAATTTATCACCTCCCCAATGACACAGTTACACGAGAGGGAAAGAGGGTTTTGGGTATCAGGCTCCCAATTTGCAAAGTCCTATTAGCAAAACAGAAGTCCCATAATCAACTCAGCCCATCCTTTCTGAAGACAGCTGGGCAACCATAGGTATAACTGTATATATTCTGTCAGATGTCAAAATGACTCCTCACAAAACTTTCAAGTGAATTATCTCACTATTATTTCCAAAGAAAATATATAAGTGTCCCAGAGAAAACTGACATATTTGATTTTATTCATCTTGTTTCATGAGTTTTTAGATTTCCTTAATCAGTAGTGCCATGGGCCACTCTGAACAGCCTTAATTCAATAGGAAGCCAATCTACCATAAGCTGGACTCCTTAGCCAACATCTCCAGTAAATTTACATCATTCCATTTCAGTTTCTTCAGTGATCCCAAATAATACCATTTCCTGAGACAATAATTTTGTATTTATACAACATTTGATCTGTAAAATTCTTCTTATAGTTAGGTTGGAATTTACTTCTGTATGACTTTCAATCAGGAGTGCAATCTTTGCCCTATAGTAGAATATATTAAATTGTGGTTCCTTTTCTATACCATGGTTAAGACACATCTGATGATGGCCATAGTGCTCGCTCAGGACTTCACACTTCCTTCTCTGAACTACTCATCACATGGACATTCTCAACCATCAACCTGGTTGTTATCCTCTAGACATGTTATCATGATTTTTTGTGGCATTTATATAGACCTAAGTCTAAGATTTTTAACTACAGTTAACTCTAAAGTTGACTCTGCATATGGGTCAGTATTCAAATGAAAGCACAAAGCCACTAAGATGATCTTCAGGTATAAGCTAATATTTTCTCAACTATCAGGTTCAGAATTTTAACAGTGATGGCTAAATGCAAGTTACTCTCAAATGGTTCTTCTACCAACTGAAGATCATTCAAAAGGAAGCTCAATCATGTCTGGAAATGTCACCCTGGTCACCCTAAAATTGCAATTTTAATATAGACATAAGGTTTGCTTTATGCAAAAAAATTAAGGAACATACAAATTGTACAAAAAATGTATAAGTCTAATCAGCACATTTTGGACTCTCATTGATCAAGATATTTAGAAGGTCTCCCTTGCTGACAAGTTTAATTACTTATTCTAACAAATATATATGTACCTACTATGTGTTGAGCCATGTTTGAACACTCGGTATACAACAATGGACATAGTAAATTCTCTGCTACTGTGGAGTTTTAAACTAAGACAGAAAGTATACATATAAGCAAAAAGGGTCATCCCATCTGCCCCCAAACGTTCAAATGTATTCTCTATAATTGCCAGATTAAATTATTTATTATCCAATGAACACATATAGTATACAATTTTGGAAAAATATAGTGCTTTTAAAGATGCCCATTTGAGGAAATGTGCTTGATCTTCAACACAAACATAAACATAATGATATTAAATAAACTATGGAAAATAGTTATATATTTCTTAGGTTTTAGATACAATCTTTAATCTCTACTCATCCCGCTAGATAAAGCATTTTTATTTCATTGTCCTAGGTGCTAAGCATTTCTGCTAAGAACCTCTGAGTAAATCAGTACTATTCAGAGAAAAAAGTCCCTGGTCAACATGTCAAGTTCCTAATTCTAATCCATTATTCTTGAGCATAAAAGATATGAGTGGCACGATTAAAAATCAGCCAGGTCTCCTAAGTGTCTTCTAGAAGCCAAGTCAAGGCTGGGCTCTCCAGACCAAATGCACCTTCAATTCTGATAAGATTACAGGACCATCATTTGAGTAAAGTGAGAAAGGTGATAGGAGCATATCAAGAGCATGTGACTCCAGTACCATTACCTGTTCGAAACACAGGAGAATTATGTGCACTCAGTGCATCAAAAAGATATCCACAAACTTCTATTATTTTTTGACAAAGCAGTTATGAATTTTTTTGCTAGTTAGTTGCTAATATTTTTAAGCATTCCTTTCTAACCCATGTATTTTAGGACTACCAAACAGTTTGTCAATTAAATTTCCATATTTAGGAGTTATAGAATGTGATGTGCACATTTATTAAAAAGAAACACAGTCCACAGTAAAAATCATTAAAGTCCATTATTAAAATATGCAGTATACTACTTCCTGGGGCAGAGCAGGCAACTGATGACCCTGCAACCATTACAGTCTATGTCTCCACACTCCGTGCACCTGGTGCAAACAGTAGATCCTGCCTGAGAAGGCCCACAAACTGCTAACACCAGGATTCACTTTCAGGCCACCCCTGCACTTGCCCTGTGCTGCCTGAGGTACTACAGCAGGCAGTCCACGAACTGCTTTCATTACAGTTCATGTCTGGGCTTCACTTGCACCCTGAACTCCTAGAGGTCATAGAAAGAGGCTATCTGTGATCTGTCAGTGCAACCCGTGTCTGGCTACTGTGCAAGCCCTGAGCTGCGTGGAGACAGCTGGAATCAGGTGGTTCATGAACTGCAGACCCTGCAGTACGTGTCTGGGCTCTGCCTGTACCCTGAACAGCCTGGGGACATAGGACTACTAGTCTGTGACTGTGCCACCAGTGCAGCCTGCTTCTAGGTCATACTCATGCAATGAACTGTGAAGGGACACTGGGCTGACATTACAGTTCATGTCTGAGACCTGGGAGAACTAGATATACTTACCATTTGCCAGAAGACCCCAGACTTAACAGTACATCTCGGCAGACACTGAGGGGCAAGCCTCACCATCAAGAAAACTAGGGACAGTATCAACATTTGCTGAGCTTCCACAGGAGAGGGAGATGGTGTGTTCAGCCTCCAGCAGCAAACATGACCAGGCGAAGGACTAAAATGCAATCTCAAAACTCCACCCCACTCAGAAAAAGTCCAGGAGACATCAATACAGCAGAACTTGGTAAAACACACCTGAAATTGCTGAAATAATTGCAATGTAAGTAAAGAAACAACTCCATCAGGCCATAGAAGACATCAGATCAGAAATAATCTCTCAGACAAAAGATGAAATGGCAACAATAATGAAAGAACTGCTCAGCACATCTAAAGAAGAAATATATAAAAAAATAGATGCACATAGGCAACTGATGGGAATGTTAAATGAACAATGTCAGAATGAACTAGAGCACATGAAACAGATTCAAAGAGATATCCAGAAAATCAAAACTTCCACTGAAAGATGGTAAAACCACTTGAATGGAGCTGAAGATAGAATTTCAGATCTTGAAGACAGCATGGCAGCTAGCGATTGTGAAAGGATCTTTTAAAATCAACAAGGAACCAGGAAAAATCAGTTCGACAGCTGCAAGACGAGGCAAAGAGAAATAATGTCAGACTAACAGGAGTCAATGAAACAGCATGAGGTGACACAAATGTCAAAAAAATTTGCTGAAATAATAGCAGAAAATTTCCCAAGTGTGGAAACAGAATCTGAGATACAAGTAAATGAGGCATATAGAACTCCAACTACTCATAACCAAAATAAAAGTACACAAAGGCGTATAATAATTAAGATCCCGGATGCAAAGAAAAGAACAGAATATTAAAAGCTACTAGAGAAAAGAAACAGATCATCAATAAAAGCATCACAGCCTTTAAAGCCTCTAAAGAATCACAGCAGATTTCTTAACACAAATCACCCAATCCAGAGTACCTTGGAGAGAACTATTACAGGTCCTGAGAAAAAACAGCTTCCAACCAAGATTGATGTGTCCTGCAAAACTATTCTTCAAATTTAATGGAGAAATAAAACATTTCAATGAAAAAGAATAACTGAAGAACTTCATGAGTTCCAAACTTTAGTACAAAGAGTACTAAAAGATATTCTATAGAGGAAAAAATGACCACACTTTCAAGAACAATAGAAAGCAGCCCTCAAGCAAAGCAAGCAATTAAATAGAAAAAGTAGGAAACAAACAGCAAGTAAATAACATGACAAAGATAACCCAATACATATCAGTTAAAAGTATTAATGTTAATGGCCTGAATTCACCAGTCAAAAGAAACAGACTGGCAGAGTGGATTAAAAAGGAAATTCCCACAACATACTGTATACAGGAAACACATTTTACTCAAAAGGAAATGCATAGACTGGAAGTCAAAGGATAGAAACCAATTCTCCATGCAACAGGAACCCAAAGAAAAGCAGATGTACCTCTTATGTTTGCAGAAAATGTGTACTTCAAACACAGAACAATCAAAAGAGATAAAGAAGGTCACTATATACTTGTTAGGGGAAAACTGCAAGAGGAAGAGATAACAATCCTAAACATGTATGCACCAAATATTGGAGCACCAAACTATATAAGACAAATCTTAAAAGTCATGAAAACCCAAATAATTGATAGCACTATTGTAATAGGGGATCTCAACACAACTTTGACACAAAGAGATAGGTCAACTAGACAAAATTCAGCAAAGAAATAACAGATCTGAAGCAAATCAACTTAGTAGATGTATACAGTGCTCCACCCAAAATCCGAATATACATTTTGCTCAGCTGCACATGGGATTCTATCTAAAATAGACCATATTCTAGCCCATAGAACATACCTACTTAAATGCAAAAGAACTGAAATTATCTCGTGCATATTGTCTGACCACAGTGCAATGAAATTGGAAATTAAAGACAAAAGGAACTCCAAAAACTCCATAAACACTTGGAAATTAGACAACAATCTTCTGAATAACCAATGGATCACAGGACAAATTAAAGAACAAATTTAAAAATACCAACAAACAAATGAAAATATAAATACAACTTAGAGGAATCTGAGGGATGTAATGAAAGCAGTCCTCAGAGGGAAATTTATAGCAATGAACTCACACATAAGGAAAACAGAAAGAGAACAAATAAATAGTCTAATGCTGCACCTCAAACTTTTAGAAAAAGAACAAGTCAAACACAAAGCCCAAAGAAGGGAGGAAAATATAATGGTCAGGGCAGAAATTAATGCAATTGAGATGAAGAAAACACTAAAAAAAAAAAATGAATCAAAAAGTTGGTTCTTTGAAAGAATAAATAAAATTGATAAACCCCTAGCCAACCTTATCAAAAAAAGAAAGAATTCACATTCATGCAATAAGGAATGAAAAGGATGAAATCACTACAGATCCTCCAGAAATTCTAAAGATCATTAAAACTTACTTTGAAAATATTTACTCTGATAGGATAAAAAACACAGCAGAAATTGACAGATTCCTAGACATGTATGAATTACCAAAATTGAATCAAGAAGATACAAAAATCCTGAACAACCCAATATCAATTAATGAGATTGGAAACATGATTAAAAAGTTACCAACAAAGAAAAGCCCAGGGCCTCATGGATTCACAGCAGAATTGTACAAGAAATTCACAGAAGACTTAATACCAACACTCCTCAAACTTGTCAATGAAATTGAAAAGGAAGCAATTCTCTCTAACTCATTTCTGGAGGCAAGTATAATACTGATACAAAAACCAGAGAAAGACCCAGCCAAGAAAGAAAACTACAGACCAATCTCCCTAATGAACATAGATGCAAAGATATGCAATAAAATACTAGCAAGTAGAATGCAGCAAATCATCAAGAAAATCATAAACGATGGCCAAGTTGAGTCATTCCAGGAATGCACGGATGGTTCAATATTTGCAAAGCAATAAATGTTATTCACCATATCAGTAGAACCAAAGACAAAAAGGACATGATTAGCTCAATAGATGCAGGAAAGCTTTTGGCAAAGTAAAACACACATTCATGATAAAAACCCTACAGAAAGTAGGGATAGTCTTTACCTCACTCTGATCAAAGACAGCTATGACAAACCAACAGCCAACATTATACTAAATGGACAAAAACTGAAAGTTTTTGCTCTAAAATCAGGAACAAGACAAGGATGTCCACTGTCACAACTGCCATTCCACATAGTTCTGAAAGCATTAGTCAGAGCAATTACACAAGAGAGAGAAATCAAAGGATTCAGGATAGGAAAGGAAGAAATAAAATTATAACTATTTGCATATGACATGATACACTACATGGAAGATCCCAAAAACTCCACACGAAAACTCCCTGAATCAATCAGCACATTCAGCAGTGTAGCTGGATACAAAGTCAACACTCAAAATCAATAGCATTCCTACACATAAACAATGAACAGACTGAGAGAGAAATTAAGGAAACCATACCTGCACAATGTCACCCAAGAAATTGAAATATATAGGAATCAATCTAACAAAAGAAGTAAAAGATCTATTCAATGAAAACTCCAGTACTCTGAAAAAAGAGATTGAAGAGGATTTCAGTAAATAGAATAAAATTCCTTGCTCATGGATAAGAAGAATCAACATTGTGAAAATGGCCATACTACCAAAATTGTTGTACAGATTCAATGCAATTCCCATTAAACTACCATTAACATACCTCACAGACCTAGAGAAAACATTCCTTAAATTCAGCTGGAACCAGAGAAGACCCAGAATAGCAAAAGCAATCCTGGGTAACAAAGACAAGTCAGGTGGAATCACAATCCCTGACCTGAAATTATACTACAAAGCTACTGTAATAAAATCAACATGGTACTGGCTAAAAAACAGACCACAAGATCAATGGAACAGACTGGAAGACACAGACACAACCACAAACACACTCAGCCACCTAATCTTTGACAAAGGGACAAAACAAACTTACTGGAAGAATAGCAGCCTCTATAGTAAATGGTACTGGAAAAGTTGGCTTGCCACTTGCCAAAGACCAAAAATAGACCCAAGTGTATCACCATGCACAAACTCAAGTCCATATGGATTGCAGATCTCAATATTAAAACAGAAACACTAAATCTATTGGAAGAGAAAGTAGGTAAAAACCTTGAAAACATAGGGGTAGGTAGAGAGTTCATGAACAAAAACCAAACTGTCCATGAAATACTTTAAAGAATCAACAACTGGAGTCTGATCCTACTGAAAAGTTTCTGTACATCTAAAGAAATCTCCAGCACAGTAAAAAGAAAGCCCACAAACTGAGAAACAATTTTAGCTGTCTGTCCCTCAGACAAAGGTTTTCTATCTAGAACATGTAAAGAATTTAAAAACATCAGGCCCCCAAATTCCAAGACCCAATCCAAAAATGGGCATCTGAGATGAATACACACTTCTCAGATAAAGAAATACAAATGGCAAACAAATACATAATAAAGTGTTCAACATCATTAGTCATTCAAAAAATGCAAATTAAAACAGTATTGAGATTTCATCTCACCCCTGTAAGAATGTCTATTATTAAGAAATCAACCAATAACAAATGCTGCTGAGGCTGTGGAGAAATAGGAATTCTTCACTGCTGGTGGGAATGCAGACTGGTGTAATCACTGTGGAAATCAGTTTGAAGATTCCTCAGCAAACTAGGTCTATAGGTGCTATTTAGTCCAGCTATTCCCCTTCTTGGTGTTTTCTCTGAAGATCTAAAAATGATATATGTGCACCCATGTTTATATCAGCACAATTTGTTATAGCTAAATTGTGGAAGCAACCCAAATATCCATCCCCTGAGGAATGAATGAAACAATTGTGGTATTTTTATATAATGGAATATTATTCAGGCATAAAGAAAGATAAACTCGAGGCTTTTATAGGTAAATGGTCACAACTAGAGACCATACTCATAAGCGAAATAAATCTGACATCCATATGTAAGCAACATATTATCTCACTAGTATAGGAACCTGAAAGAGTGAATAAAAATTAAGAGGTATGATAGACATTGTGAAATGAAAGGAAACTGCTCAGAAGTAAAGAGCAACTGGATGAGAGAAAAGAAAGAAGGGGAAACTGTGTACATATGTTTACAAAGGATAGCTAACATAGTTATACTACTGACTTCTATCACTTTACTGAAAGCAACAATTAATAATTAATTATTTGATGAGTTTTGCATGTCTCTGTTTTCCTGAAACCACTTTGAAGATGTCAATATGTAATACAACAACCATTGTTAATTTCCTACCACTTTGTCTGTAATTCAGTATTGCTTGTATTGTTCTTACGCTATTTTGTAAATGAATGTTTGGTTATATGCTTTCTGTCTTTTATTTTTTTAAATAAATTTTAAAAACATACAATGTAGTTAATGAGTATCTGAGGCCTCAAAGGAATCTGGTTAAAATTATACTAGCTATGCATCTCACTATAATCTTTTGAAATTAAATTTTAAATGTTTTACTTTCTCCAGGAACAGATACAAGAGACTTTCCATTATTTGAATAGTAGAAACTAACTTGTATAATGTATGATCCAAACTAATACAATATAATAAGTGTGTGAGACTTCATAAATATTTTCTATAATACATTTTCTTTTCTTTTGCTTATTAAATTAGGTTCAGGAACCATGCACACACCAAATGCAGCAGGAAGTACTGGTCTGAAAGTACAATTATAAAACTAAGTATAATAATGAATGTAATAATAAGATAGATAAGTACCCAAAGGACACCTGAAAACTATAAAGTATTACTCATTATAAGAGAAAATGGAAGGCTGTCCTGTTAGCATATTTCTCAGAATTAACCAAGTCATAAGAAAAACAGGGCTGGGGATATAGCTCAGTGGAATAAGTGCTTGCCTAGCAAGTGCAGGGTCCTGAGTTCAATCCCCAGTACCGCAAAAAAAAAAAAAAAAAACAAAACAAATTTACCTTAAAAAGCTCTGAAAATTATAAGCAACTTAACTAAAAGTTTGTGTAATTATAACTGACAATCATGTAGAGATGGAATTATAATCAGGAGGATAATCAAAATGAATTTCAAGACTCCTGGAAGTGGAATGGACTCTTATTATTTTATTTATGGGCACACGTGAGTCTATAGAGAAATTAAGATGAAGTATTGTAAGCAAAATTGTTCAAAAATAAGAAATACAACTAGAATCCAGTTGCAGGAGCTTGTAGCAGTGTATGTAATTTTCTTTTAATCTATATAGCCTTTCACATTTCTTGAAATGCTAGCAAATATTAGAAATATTTTTTTGCTATTTTTTGCTATGGTATTTTTGTCCTTTTTAATTCACCATTTTCTACCTTTGTTGACAGTTATTTTCTTGTTAGAGATGAACAATGTTCCAAGCCCTTTATGTCATTCAATCCTCACATTAATTTTGCAAAATATAACTAGTATTTCTATTTTACAGATGAGGAAGCCATGGCACATAGATCCATTAGCTGCTTCCTGAACTACTGTAATGTGTTGAAAGCTAGCCCCAAAGAGATACATCCAAACCCTAATCCCTGGAACGTGTGAATATGACCTTACTAGGCAGACAGGGTTTTGTGGACGCAATTAAGGATTCTGAGATGCAGATATGCTCCTGAGTTGTCTGTGTGGGCCCTAAATCTAATGACAATGTTCCTCAAAAACATCAAAGAGGAGACACATAGGAGAAGACCATTTGAAGACAGAGACGACATTGAAGCAATGTGACCACAAGTTAAGGACTCAAAACCATCAGAAGACAGAGAAGAATAAGCATGAATTCTCCCCAAAAGCCAAGAAATTACAAAGCCATGACAGACTTTCAACTTCCAGCTTCCAAAACAATAAGACAACAATTTCTGTTATATAAGACACCCAGCTTGTAGCAATTTGCTATTGCTGCCCTAGAAAACTAACACAACCCCCATATGATATTGAGACTGTCAAGAAATATATGGGTAACTTTAGGACCACCCCATATTTTAACTCCTGAGACAGACTTAAGTGGGCTTCTATCTCTGTAACATGAAAGGATTCTCTACGATGGACTTCTTACTGGGCATAGTTCCCTGAATGCTGTGCCTGCTGATAGTTCTTTACTCACTTCTACAATTCAGAATCTATGGTTTTAGTCTACCGTGCAGCAATGACAATCCAGTCTTTCTGCTGTTAAAATAAAATAATAATCCCCTATTCCCAGCTTATTTCACACACTAATTAAATTAGTTCAAATAATATGGAAGCTATTTCCAGATGAGAATACAAATCATTATAACATTACTACTCAGAAAATTTCCTAACATTTTAATACAGAAAATAATTAAAGTTACATGGGAATATGCATTTAACATGCCCTGATAATAAATTAAAGAATATGCATTTAAAACAAAAAATATATATAGTGCTTCAAATATCCTTGAAATTCTTTTAATTTTTTTTCTTATTGAGTATTACTTTTGATCCTACTAGATATCGTGTTGCATAGTCTGTTTGTTCATCCACATCTTCCTTCAGTCTCCTCAGCCTGCACTGGGTTCCAGTATTATGGGGAAAACCATCCAGAATCTCACTCATACTTGAATTGTTATGATTTAGGAATTTCAAGCCATTGAGATTCTGGATCTTACTCACTGAACTTATACCAATTATATGACTTTCTTGTGCTCTGGTTGTGGGTTATTTCAGTTGGTGGGAGACACTGGCAGACAAGAAGGCAGGAGAAAAATGAGGGCAGAAATTTGTTCTCTACCCATTCCTACACTCCAGGATTGAAGGGTAGCCAGCACCATCAGACCTGGCTTGTTGGAGACCCTTCATCTATGCCTACAGTTCTCCCGGTACATCTAGGCTTTTTGCTCTTCAAGCCTTGGATCTCCATTTACTAAGACTCTGCTGTTTCCCATCAATTATTTGTTTTCTTTACCTGCCCACACGTCCAGAGTTCACGTCTCTTCAGTGAACTCTTCCAACTATCCCTGTGAGTGTGCTGTATCTCTTCTGCTGGACTTCCATTGAAACAGCAATTGCATATCATTCAGAGACCATCAACCTAATATACTGAATAATTTATCCCTATAAATAAAAGCATTCCACATTTTCTAAATATTTCTAGTTTTAATGAATTATGACTAGTTATGAATGATGAGTCTTTTTTTCATCCAATAACAACAAAAATGAAAGGTGGTAAAAAAATGATGTCCTCATGGACATTTGTCCCCAGCATCCAAATGGATTCTTATCACAGAATGATTTTCATTCCAAATACCTGTCATCACCATCAATGATGCACTCAGGGAAGGCAAGACTACAGCCAAATAACATGATATATTTATAGCAACTGAGGCGGTGGAGGTAGGTGAAGAACTTGAGGAACTTCTCTGTTTCTATGTTTTCAGTGGATGAGATCCCAGATGCTAGTGTGCTGTGGTAGGGCAGCATCTGACATTGGCTGTGGGTGATGCTCATACAGGCACCTGGGAAGTAAAGACAATGACATTTAGAAGTAGACACAGCCAAATATGTTTGGCTATAACAGGTTAATATACTGATAAGAAAAATATATTCTGTAAATAATGATTATAGTAAAAATTAACAGAAACACAATCACACACTTATATACATACAAGAGTATATGTGTATGTGCATAAAATGACACCAACCCACTAATATTTACAGAGGTAAATCAATTGTGATCTGGGTAAATGTGTAGAAAAATATGCATTTTGATACACAGTGGTTGAGATCATAGCTGGGAAGGATCATATGTATCAAAAAATTTTGAATATACATGTGCTTTCATACTACAATATCACTTTTAGAAATTTATCCTAAGGAACTAAATGGACAAAAACTGAAAACTTTCACTTTAAAGTCAGGAACAAGACAAGGATGTCCATTGTCACCACTCCTATTCAACACAGCTCTGGAAGCATTAGTCAGAGCAATCAGACAAGAGAGAGAAATAAAAGGAATAAGGATAGGAAAGGAAGAAGTTAAACTATCACTTTTTGTGGATGACATGATACTATACATGGAGGACCCCAAAAACTCCACAAGAAAACTTCTGGAATTAATTGACAAATTTGGCAGCATAGCCGGATACAAAGTCAACACCCAAAAATCAATAGCATTCCTATACACAAACAACAAACAGACTGAGAGAGAAATTGAGGAAACCATACCTTTTACAATAGCAACCAAGAAATTGAAATACTTAGGAATCAATCTAACAAAGAATGTGAAAGATTTATTCAGTGAAAACTACAGTACTCTGAAAAAGGAGATTGAAGAGGATTTCAATAAACGGAAAAACATACCCTGCTCATGGTTAGGAAGAACTAACACTGTGAAAATGGCCATACTACCAAAACTGTTGTACAGATTCAATGCAATTCCCATTAAACTACTATTAGCATACCTCACAGATCTAGAGAAAATATGCCTCAAATTCATCTGGAACCAGAAGAGACCCAGAATAGCAAAAGCAATCCTGGCCAATAAGGACAAGTCAGGTGGAATCACAATCCCTGACCTGAAATTATACTACAAAGCTACTGTAATAAAATCAACCTGGTACTGGCTAAAAAACAGACCTGAGGATCAATGGAACAG